>JAVJIF010017571.1:70000-103624 GCA_038442645.1 Agave tequilana
ATTTAATTCAACCCTTTAGTATTTCAAAACTTTTTGAGACTTATCCAATAAATACGAATTTAAGAACCAAATTAACCGACATTCATGAACTTCGAACAGAAATTAAATTGTTAAAAGAAGAGATTAAACATATTAAAGAAAATTTACGACAAATAGAAACGAAGAATTTAGCCTATGAAACACAGATGTGTCTTATTCAAAATCAAATTAATAAAGGAAAAGAAAATGCAACTATATCAGAAGAAGTACCACCCTTCTCATTAAATGAAATTACTATTTCATCCACCATACCTTCAGACTCTAAATTTATTTCAGCTATTGAAGGATTTAATTATCAAAAATGGTTTGTGTTCATAACCCTTGCTATTCACAATTCCAAAATAACTTTTACTGCTATGGTTGATTCAGGAGCTGACCACAGTGTAATTAGAGACGGTATCTTTTCAACAAATATTATGAACTAACGAACGAGAAGTTAGTAATAGCGAATGATTCACCATTAAGAGTCATGGGTAAACTAACAAAAATATCGATATGTAATGGAAAAATCTGTTTCAAGCACCAATTCATTGTTGTTGATGATTTAAATACTGATGTAATATTAGGAATCCCATTTTTAACGCAAATTTACCCATTTTCGGTTGATTCAAGAGGATTAGGTACGAAAATTATAGGCCAAAAAATCTTATTCAAATTTATAACCCCTATTAAATATAAAGAATTAAATACCCTACAAACTAATTCTATTTACCATAGTATAAATCTAATTCAAAGAAAACAAAATAAAATCATGTTCCTTCAAGATGATATTTTATATCATAAGATTGAACAACAATTACAAGACGTCAGCACCCAACAGCACATTAAAAACTTGCAGACTTATATATCAAAGAAATCTGTGCAGATATTCCTAATGAGATCTGGGAAAGGAAAAGGCATATTGTAAATCTCCCTTATGAAAAGGATTTCTCCGAAAAAGAAATTCCAACTAAAGCCAGACCTATTCAAATGAATCATGATTTACTGGAATATGTAAGAAGGAATTAAAAACTTTACTTGATAAGAAATTAATAAGGCCTTCTAAAGTAGAACTAGAAGATGATCAATGAACAATTACTAGAAAAAATGATTCCGCTAGTTTTCTCATTGTTACAATAGCAACACATTTTGTAAGAAATCCTGCGGAAGAATTAGGATCTTCAAAAATATTCCTTACTAATTTGAGATGTCCAACCCTTTCTGATTTTAGATGGTACAAAGATATGTTTTTAACTCATGTGTTAAAACGATCCGATTCAACCAAATCATTTTGGAAAGAAAAATTTATTACTGGTCTACCCAATTTATTTTCACAAAGAGTTTTTACAAGTATTAAAAAGGCTATGAGAGTCGAGGATAACAATGTTGATTTTAACACTATAACATATGGATAATTATTTGCATTTGTTAGAAAGAAACATTACAAGCCTGTCAAGAGTTAAAATTCCAAGCTAAATATGTAACAAACGAAAAGAAATGAGCTCCTTTTGTGAAGCTTTTGGCATCACAGGAATAAGAGCTCCCTCAACAGAAAAAAGACATAAACAAAAAATGATTTTCTATAAAAAACATGGACCAAGAAAACATAAATATTCTCAAAACCATTCAAACGAAAACTACTATCAAAGTAAATCCAAAAGAATTACTTGTTACAAATGTGGCAAACCTGGTCATATGGCAAGTAAATGCAGATCAAAAGGGAAAAATAAAATTAATGAAATTATAGATGATTTATCAGACGTAGACTTGAATATAAGAGAAAAATTAAAAGAAAAATTACAAATCTATCCTGTCTTTCTGTTTTGCTTCTTGCTTAATTATTGTTGTCTCGTTTGGTTCTGGTTTGTATTGGTATCAGAGCCATGTTCTTGCATTGTTGTCATTATTAGTGCATATCAATTGCATATTACACTCTGTGTTAGCATTGGTAAGCGTTGGTAAGCTAGTAAGACCGTTGGTAAGCCCGCAGAAATAGGGTGTTCCAGGCATAGTGTTCCTGTGTTCCGTTAAAGTTTAGAGTTGTGTCATGCTTTTGATCATACATTAGTTATGACTAACATTGTAAGAAGAATGCTTCTAGGTTCCAATTCATCTTCAGGCTCAAATAAGAAGATAGTAAGAAGTAGAGAAGATATAATTCATGAAGACTATTTAGAATGGAAAATTCCAGGTGAAAAAATAAAAAACATTTATAGCATAGGTACGTTTGATTTCAGGACATCATACGCAATTAAAACTCATGAAGAAACATTCAATATTCAAAATAATTTCAAACCATTCCACTATTATCTAACTTATGTTGACACTTAAAAAAGACAAGATCTTCATTGGTCCGAACAATGTCTAAAGTTGTTGACATTTACAAAAGACAAGTGACAGACAAGCTGAAGACCAGTTTTCACCCATCTCCGAGGGACAAGGAAGCAACTTGGACTCCACTGATCCAGCAAGCAGACAGTGAATCCGGATTGTTTCTAAACAGACCTCAGCAGGTCTAAAATGCTAGCACTTAGCATTACTTGAGCCCAAGTGATAGCCTCGCTTGAGAGGCTAATATCACTCGACTTCGCCTCGAAGCCATCCAAAGCCTCGCCAGGAAGCTAACTCGCAACTTCGCCACGGAGGACTTCCAGCTCCGCCAAAGGGTTTCTTTCGGACTTCGCCAGAAGCAGCCTCTAGCTCCGCTGCGAGCTCAATGCGGGCAGCTCCGCCATTGGTCTGCTATGGTCAACCTTTGACCAATCAAATCTCCAGATGAGATCAGATCCAATCAGATCAAATCCAATAAAGATCAAATCAGAGATCAAATTTGGCAGTTGATTGCCACAATCTCTTGACTCTCCTAAAACGAGTAAGAAGATCAGGGGAAATCCTCCTACGATATGGAAAGGATCAAGAAGATCAACCGACCTGCCAATTCTAGCTTCGCAGAAGCAGATCCTAACCTCGCAGCAAGGCTACTTTCCAGATTTAAACAGATTTGATTCAATCTGTTTCCATACTTTCAAAGGACGATTATACCCTTGCTCTCCCTATAAATAGCCCACCAGGGGTACAAGGAGAGGCACGCATCCGGACGCACGAGACAAGAGAGAGGACTCCACAAGCAGAGGCTTCTTCATAACGCACCGTGCGCTCTCGAATTCAGAGACCTTTTAGAGAATTGCTTTCTCTATCCAGGGTGTTGATACCCTAACGTCGTCCTTCTTCTCAAGGAATCTCCGGAACCAGGCGAGAAGGAATTCCTAATTGAAGGCGGTTTTGAGAAGCAGCAAGAGGGTTCTACCGACCTTCTATTCTCTGATTCCCCGAACCAGGCGAGAAGAGAATCTCATCGCTCGCATCGTCAAAGGGACAAAGTGGTCGCGCGCTGACCAGACTCCTATCGGCACACTTCTCCAGAATCTCTGAGGAGATCTACTTGTAATCTTTTTAAGAATACTTGTAATTTAGCTCCTCAAACCTTTTATTGTAAGTTTTTCCCCTTTGCAAACATAATGGAAAACAAGATGGCGACTCCGCTGGGGATGAAATTCTCCACTGCCGAGAATCAAGTGTCGCAATGCGACGATCAGACCTTCGGGTCTAACTCTGAATTCAGAAAAAAAACGGTGCAGCCAGAGCCCCTCTGGCTAAATCTTCAAGGAAAGTCTCTGCGGAGACAGAAAAGGTTCTCTGCGAACCTACTGCGGTTATTTGGCGCAACAAGGAAGCACGTTCGCAGTCTGATTCCTTTACTTGTTAGAACTTGGTGGTTCAGTTCGATCAAGGAAGATTCGAAGAAGTCCTCTCTGGGGGTGGTCCAATGCTTCGAGCACGGAAGCATAGGAAAATTTCCACGACCAAGGTTTCAAAACAGAAACCGGAGGCAGAATTCTGCCAACACCCTTCAGCCTCGCGTGTGGCTAATCAGGTTCCTTGCGAACCTAAGTCTCCTCTGCCAAGGCGGGTATGGAAGCCTAAACAGAAGTCTCCAACCGAAGCTTCAGGCGTAGCTACGCCTAAACCGCGCCTCTCTCACGAAGAAAAAGGCAAGATGCCTGTCTGCTCCAATTATAAAGTCAAGACGGCAATCATACCGTCGCCAAATTCAAGAGCAGTAACGCCTTGCGTCAGCCTCGTTCTCATGAGCGAAGCTACTGTACCACAGCGTACTCACCGGGTTCGTCCCCTTCGCAGCAGCATAGCGGGTAAAGCACCACAGCGTGCTCCGCTTTCCAGTGCGTCAAGCACTAAGCTTACGCCTGATGGCGAAGCTAGAACCAAAGCACTATTCAGTGCTAATCCCATCTGCAGGGATAAAAGAAGCAGGACATCGTCCTATGTGCGATCCAAAAGAGCCTTTGCGCTCGATTGCAGCGACCCCCGGGTCTGATTTGAGGAAATTGTTGACGGATAGACGAAACTCTTCCCCCTGTTGTCAACAAGTGGGATGTCAGCTGGTGACACTCCACTCGGTTCATTGCCGGCTGGGACTAATCCCCGCCACGCCTCCAAGACGACGGTCAGTTTTTGATCGGCTATCGGTACAGGCCCGAGGAAACACTGCAAAAGGAGCACCTCACGAGAGCCAGCCTCCGCATCCGTCACATGACCGGAAGAGGACGAGAGTCCCCAGATCCAGATTATAGCCCAGGCTTAGGCGAAGTCTTGGTGCATGACGAAGGTGTCTTCCGAAACACCAGATCCAGGGTGGCGATACCCTACAGTTACTAGCAGCCTTCTTCCTCGACGGCCCTAGCCTCGTCACAGCCCAGGAGATCACTCCAATCATCGGATGAAGAAGATGAAGATAGTGGGGTACGCCTCTTCGGCGACAGTTAGCTCGGTGCGAACGGGCAGAGCATCAGTCAATATGGCTGATAATGCTAACGACGATCTTCGCCGGCGCCTGGAAGCTCAAGAGCAAACTTCCAAAACCCAGTAAGAAGCCTTGGACAATATTCAACAGATGCTTGCTCAACTCCTCAGTAACCGGAATAACAATGATGCCGGGAGCAATCACGATGAGGAGGAACACTTCAGCAATGAGCAACCCAAGCCGGAGAAATCCAAGGAGGGTTCTTCCTTAGACGCCGAAGTCCTTAAGGGCCTCCAGGCTCAAATCGCATCCCTAGCTCAGAGGGATGAATTAAAGAAGGTAGGGGCAGTCCGTCCTTATCCGCTGGAGTGGGATTCGGTACCATATCCACCGAAGTTCAAACCACCAACGTTGCATACCTATGATGGGAAGAGCTCGCCAAATCAGCACATCTACTATTTCCGGTCTCAGACTGGTAATGTTATAAGCAATGACACCGTCATGGCTAGGCTATTCATTGGCACCTTGAAGGGGGTGGCATTTGACTGGTTCCAAAGTCTTCCTCCGGGCTCTATCAATTCCTGGATCGACCTGGAAACTCGGTTCCTCTCTCGTTTCTATGAGGACGATACCGAAGTAACCATGGACAAGCTCCTCTCCACCGTGCAAAAGAAAGGCGAATCTGTCCGTGACTACATTGAACGGTTCAGAAATTTATCTTTGATGTGCCCAGCAGGGATGCCACTACCCATGCTCTTATAGACATGCAGACACAACTTCTTAGACCAAGTGGAAGTTCGCATGGGGGCTGTCAAAGCCCACACCTGGAAGGAATTGGTCGAACAAGCAGAAATAGCCGAGAAGTCGGCTAAAAAGTTCGAACCATCAGCCCTTAGAGGCAAGTGGGGGACAAATAACAAAGGGCGTAGCGACCTACCGCAATCTTCTCAAGCAAAGGCAAAGAGACTATGTCTGTGGAGTTATCCGGAGATGTGCAGTCAAAGACCAAGTAGAGCGGCTTCAACAATCAGGAGCCTAAGTTCCCTCCAAAGCAGTACTCCTTCAAAGATGATCAGGTGGTCACGATATTCCATCTGCTCCATAAAGGAAACAAAATGAAACTGCCAGATGCTCGGCGCCCCAATGAGATAGGGCGCACAAACGACCCTAAATACTGCCTCTACCACAGGATGATCCACCATCCTACTGACAAGTGTTATGTCCTCAAGGACAGAATACAAGCCCTGATCGATGCCGGGGTTCTGACATTAAAGACGGAGCAGAAGAAAGTCACTGCCAATATGGTGACCCTCGAGTTCGGCAAAACTCCAAAGGTCACAGTTCCTGACGGAACTTATCCAGTCCTCGCTCCACGGTTGGACGTCAAGCATCCTCCAGCTACAACTCAAAACAATAAGGGTCTTGTTCCCTAACATTGGAGACAGGAGAGGTCATGTGGATACACCCAGACCTCGTCCAAGACGAACACTGGGATTCAAAGAAGCCTAAGTCAAAGGGCAAATCTTGCAATGTCATCTCCATCCTGCTAGACGACGGCAATCTTACATCGGCTTCCCTCAGTGATTCAGAAGGGGAAAAGCTTGCTTGCACGGCGCGAGCCGATACGCCTCAGCAGATAGGCACCCGATCCGAAAAATCATACTTAAGGCAGTATGAAAAGTCTACTGACGAGACACAACAGCAAACGACGTCAGTACAAGCACCAGCATCCACTCCAATCCCAACCAAGGGAAAAGAAAGACCTAAGGAGGTACGATTCGACCACGTGTTGAAGAAACCGCCAGGCCAAGGGTTTGATACGCCCTTTCGGTTTGACATATTGGCTCAGCTGGTCAATATCTCAGCTCGTATCACTATACACGAGCTCCTTCGTCTCTCTAAAGAGACAAGAGAAGCACTCAGGGATGAGCTAGCCAATTCAGAATCCTTTCTGACATGCATGCCTGAGGTCCCTAATAACGACGTTCAGTCTCCTTACCCAGAATGTCACCATACACAATCCAAGGTGCCTGCTATTACATTCACGGCGGAAGATATGCTTCTCAAAGACAACAAGCACGATCGACCTCTGTATTACATCGGATATATCGGTTCAACGTGCATTGAAAGAATACAAGTCGATCCGGGTCCGCACTCAGCATCATCCCCAAAAGGCTTCTCTACTTCCTCGGCATACCGCTGTACAGGTTGTCCGCAACCACTACTACAATATACGGTTTCAACGCCGGGAGCAGTCACCCACTTGGGAAAATTCGACTCCGTTGCAGAATCGGGAGCCTGAAGTCAGAAGTGACATGCTATGTCATTGACGCTGACACATCATATAACCTGCTGCTGGGACGGCCATGGATCCATGCCAACTGGATCGTTCCCTCTACTCTGCACCAATGCTTCAAATATGTTGAAGATAACACGACAGTACGAACTGTCTTTGCTGAAAAGCAACCATTCAAAGGGGTGAAAAACTACTTCACTTACGCTCTCCTGTATCAAGAGGCCGGTGGAACGCTCAAAGAACCGTTGCCGGACGATGATGAAAGTGGCAACGAGGCGGATTCAGAATCCGAAGCAGGCATGCCAGCCATTCTGATTGTGAACCAATTATAGCATGTCTCAATAATCCCCTATGTAATACTCCTTCAGTGGATGAAGGTGAATGGGTAATTAATGATAATATTTCTTTTGATTATCCCGCGACTGTTGGGCTATCTGAATCCATTACGGATAGCTCTCTACACATGCCTTTACATAAATCGAGTGCGGCCAGCACGCCCATGGAATCCGCAGAAGGAGCCGTCTTGGTAATCCCGCCATCCAAAGAAGGTCAGTTATCGATAATCTTCGGTAGAACCCAACCACGGGGACCCACGGTCGCAGATTCAAGTTCAGACTCAGACACTCCACAATTCTTTCATTACGCGCAGTCAGCGTGCCATAATTTTGAAGAAAATGGGGTACAACTTGAAGCATGGAGCAGGCCTGAATTTCGGAAAAGGAAGGCGCAGTTTGATGCGTAACTTTGTGCCAAAAGGGAAGCCTGCAAACTACTATGATAGTGCACGCAGGGGGCTGGGATATGTTACACCCACATCGTCAGCAACGGTTCAAGCCAAGGACGATGGATCAGTCCCATCACATTCAGCCTCATCCTCCGAGTGGGATTCAGATGTCAGTATAGGAGGAATGTTCGAAAACCTCACTGCTAATATGACCTCAAGCAGTCAATTGGAGCCCGCAGAAGCCACTGACGAAGAACCATGGGCCCAGCAATTAGACCTTCAATAAAAGCGATTCGAATCGCGCGAACCACCTACTGAAGACAAGGTGATGCAGGTCAACTTGGGTAATCAAGACCACCCTAAGCCCATCTTTATAAGTGAAAGCCTATCACTTACAGAAAGGGAAGAATTGATAATGCTCATAAAGAGTATATAGATGTCTTCGCATGGAGCTACGAAGATATGCCCGGACTTGATCCACAGGTCGCTATGCACCGTCTAAATATCAAGCCTGACGTCAAGCCAGTCAAGCAGCAACAACGTCGGTTTCGCCCGAACATTATGGAAGCTATTGAAGCCGAAGTTCACAAACTCATTGCATGTGGCTTCATCCGGGAGGAACAACATCCAGATTGGGTAGCTAACATCGTCTCCGTCCTCAAGAAGAACGGGAAAATACGGATCTGCATCGACTACCGTGATCTCAACACGGCCTGTCCTAAAGATGAATTCCCACTGCCCATCACCGACGTCATGATCGACAACACATGTGGATTCGAAAGAATGTCTTTCATGGACGGCTTTTCAGGGTACAACCAGATTAAGATGTATCCCGACGACGAGAAGCATACTTCGTTCCGAACACCATTGGGGGTATACTGTTACACTGTAATGTCCTTCGGACTGAAGAACGCCGGAGCAACCTACCAGCGGGCAATGAGTACGATCTTCCGCGATCATCTCTGAAAAAACGGTGGAGTGCTATGTCGATGACATTGCCGTCAAAAGCCGCAACAAGAATGAACATCTTCGCGACCTGAGAACGATGTTCGACATAATGCGGGCTCATCAATTGAAAATGAATCCGACAAAATCCTTCTTGGGAGTTTCAAGCGGCAAGTTCCTTGGGTTTATTGTCACATCAAAGGGGATTCATCTTGACCCAGACAAAGTCAAAGCCATTCAGAGCATGCATCCACCGAGGAATCTCAAAGAGCTCAGAGGCTTGCAAGGTAGACTGGCTTATATTAGAAGATTCATCGCAAATCTCTCAGGCCGCTGTCAACCGTTCACCCGACTCATGAAAAAGGGTGCTTCCTTCGTATGGGATCAAGCTTGCCAGGAAGCTTATGAAGACATCAAGAGGTACCTCACAAAGCCTCCAGTCTTAGTGGCCCCTACATCAGGGAAACCATTCTTGCTTTATGTAAAAGCTATGGACTACTCTCTCGGTGCCCTCCTCGCTCAAAAGGACGATAATGGCCACGAGCAGGCCATTTATTATCTGAGCAGAACTCTCATAGGAGCGGAATCTCGCTACAACCCTATCGAGAAAGAGTGTTTAGCTCTCGTCTTCGCTGTTCAGAAGACACGACATTATTTGGTCGGCCAGACCATACATGTCATCTCCAGAGTAAACCTATTGCGTCTTCTTATGACGAAGCCAGGATCATTGAATTCAAGATTGTCTAAGTGGGCACTTTTATTGTCTCAATACGACATGATCTTCACCCCTCAGAAGGCGTTAAAGGCCAGGCCCTTGCAGAGTTCTTGGCTGCTCATCCAGTTCCGGAGCATTCAAAACTTCACGAAGATATCCCTGATGAAGTCTTCGAGTCTTATGCAACCTCAGAAGAGGAAGTGTGGCAAATGTTCTTCGATGGAGCATCGCGAATGGGCCCTAAAGGCAAGATTATTGCCGGAGTGGGGGTTGTGTTTATCTCCCCACAGAATCATGTCCTGCCCAGAGCATTTTCTCTGACAGAATCATGCTCCAACAATGTAGCAGAATATAATGCTCTATTCATCGGTCTTCAACTCGCCCACGGAATGGGGGTACGATACCTCGAAGCTTATGGCGATTCAAAACTGATCATCAATCAGGTTAAAAGCGAATACGAAGACCGCCATGAGGACTTGGTGCCTTATTATCACACGGCCGTTGAATTGGCCAACCTATTTGAAGGTTTCTATATCGGGCATGTGTCTCGATCTCAAAATACCAAGGCGGACGCTCTTGCTGCATTAGCAACAACACTAGCCTTGCCAGCCGACACCGAGTATCACCTCACGGTCGCAACTCGACATCTTGTATGCACCAAGCACATGCTAAGAACTCGAGAAGTCTATAATGTCTCCACGGATCTTGAGCCGAGAGATTGGCGCTTTCCTCTCATTGACTATGCTTTGCACGGTCTGCTCCCAGACGATCCTAAAGAAGCAACGTCCGTCAGACGAAGTTGCCCTCGTTTCTACTACGATCCGACTTTGAAGACACTTTACCGTCGTTCATATGACGGTGTTCTCCTCCGTTGCCTTTCTCATTCAGAGGCACAGGAAGCGCTCCAAGAAGCGCACGATGGCATTTGCGGCGCTCATCAGCCAGGTCCAAAACTTAAGGACAGGTTGCATAGGTTGGGATACTATTGACCAACCATGATAGCCGATGCCATCCAATATGCACGGAGGTGTAAAGCATGTCAGATTCATGTAGACTTCATACACCAGCCTTCAGAGTTGCTCCACCCGACTGTTGCTTCATGGCCATTTGAAGCATGGGGATTCGACGTCGTAGGGCCAATTAGCCCTCTTCGACAAAAGGTCACCGGTTTATCCTGGCAATAACCGATTACTTTTCAAAGTGGGCAGAAGCCATAGCATTGGCTGAAGTCAAAACCTCTAATGTGGTTAACTTCATCAAACACTATGTCATCCATTGATTCGGTGTCCCTAGGCGGATCATCCACGACAACGGTCCCCAATTCATAAGCCAAGTATTCTATCGGTTCTGCGATAAATACCGAATTCAGAATGTGGCTTCAACCGCCTATAATCCTGCCGCTAACAGCTTGGCGGAAGCATTCAATAAAACGTTCATCAAGCTACTCAAGAAATCGTCTCCTCGAACAAGCGAGATTGGGACGAAAAGCTTGGTGAATGTCTTTGGGCCTACCGAACCACGGTTCGGACACCGACATGCAATACGCCTTTTTCCCTGGTATAGGGTGCGAAGCAGTCATCCCGTTGGAAATCCAGATGCCATCATTGCGAGTCGCTCTGACCACCAAGATCACATCAGAGGACAATGATCGGTTGCGTCTTCAAGAGCTCGAAGCCCTAGATGAGAAGCGGCTACAAGCTCAACAGCATATTGAGCTATATCAAGCTCGAATCTCAAAGGCCTTCAACAAAAAGGTCAAACAGAGGGTCTTCCAGAAAGGAGACTTGGTTTTAGCCGTCAGACGACCGATGATTATGACGCACAAGACCAGAGGCAAATTTCAGCCTAAATGGGAAGGACCGTTTGTTATAGAAACAGTCTATTCAAACGGAGCATACCGCCTCATGACCTCAGATGGCGACCTACTCATGATGCCGATCAATGGCAAATTCTTAAAGAAGTATTATCCTTAATCAAGGATCCTTCCCATGATCAGGTTAACACTACACCTCTGATCAAGATCTTCATGTCCAAAGTACACACAAAGAGAGCCTTTCTCTTCCTCCAAGCGAGATAATACAACTGTAAACCAGTGGGAACCTGGTCACGTACTGGCTATCCCGAAGGAGAATCAAGGTTATGCATATATTAACCAGATAATCCAATATCCTTAACGATTAAGGACAGAGGAAAATGTTGGCTTTTAAGCCCAACATAAGTCCTCGACAACTCATCATGCTGAGGGGAATAACATGGCTAGCCCAACTCAAACGGTAGTTGGTAAAGGCATATCAAACCCGTTGACAGCTGGGGGTTTGCTAAAAATCCTAAGGGACCCGTTCCCATTTGATTCCCTCTCCAAAGTCACTTACCAATTCTCATCCATAGAATGGTAAGACCACATATACATTTCGCTGTTACGTTAACACTAAACCTATGACAGTGATTCCCTCGTTTCTCCCCGTGAGAACGAGACCTCCAAAATCACTTACCAATTCTCATCCATAGAATGGTAAAGCCACAAACATATTCCGCTGTTACGTTAACATTAAACCTATGACAGTGATTCTCTCGTGAAAACAAGACTTTTTCCCAACTCCATTACAACCTTGAGCTTGGTGGCGTCTCAAACGGTTATGTCATTGCGACCTCTGAACCAGCAGACAGCCGAGTCTCAATTTTGAGCTTGTTGACATTTACAAAAGACAAGTCTCAATCCTGAGCCCTGTTGACATTTACAAAAGACAGGTCTCGATACTATTGACATTTACAAAAGATAAGTATCACCAATTTTTGAAGCTTGGTGGCGTCTCAAACGGTTATGTCATTGCGACCTCTGAACCAGCAGACAGCCGAGTCTCAATCCTGAGCCCTGTTGACATTTACAAAAGACAGGTCTCGATACTTGTTGACATTTACAAAAGACAAGTATCACCAACCTGAGCTTGGTGGCGTCTCAAACGGTTATGTCATTGCGACCTCTGAACCAGCAGACAGCGAGTCTCAATTTTGAGCTTGTTGACATTTATAAAAGACAAGTCTCAATCCTGAGCCCTGTTGACATTTACAAAAGACAGGTCTCGATACTTGTTGACATTTACAAAAGACAAGTATCACCAATTTTTGAAGCTTGGTGGCGTCTCAATCGGTTATGTCATTGCGACCTCTGAACCAGCAGACAACTAAGTCTCAATTCCGAGCCCTGTTACATTTACAAAAGACAGGTCTCGATACTTATTGACATTTACAAAAGATAAGTATCACCAATTTTTGAAGCTTGGTGGCGTCTCAAACGGTTATGTCATTGCGACCTCTGAACCAGCAGACAGCCGAGTCTCAATTCTGAGCCCTGTTGACATTTACAAAAGACAGGTCTCAATACTTGTTGACATTTACAAAAGACAAGTATCACCAAATTCTGAAGCTTGGCGGCGTCTCAATCGGTTATGTCATTGCGACCTCTGAACCAGCAGACAGCTAAGTCTCAATTCCGAGCCCTGTTGACATTTACAAAAGACAGGTCTCATCTTTCGATCCGACAAGGACCGATTTCGGGCTTGGTGGCGTCTCAACCAGTTATGTCATCGCGACCTCTGAACTGACAGATAGCCAAGTCTCATTATCCAACGCAACAAGAACTATTTCTCAAGAAATTGCAATACAATTTTGAACCGCAATTCAGAAAGAAGAACAAGATTGGAGATTCGACAAAAGAAGAAAAAATTTTCATTCACTCCAAAAGGATAAAGTACATGGAGCTACAGGCGCACACTGTAAGATCTGAGCCGCTCTCCAAGGGAGTCCAGCCTCGTCCTCCTGTCATCAGCAGCCTGGGTAAGCGCTTGCGACCTCAGCTCGGCCTCATTGAAATCCATTGCCTGGGTCAGACGAGCTTCAACCTCCGCCAAAGTTGCCCTCTGTGACAGTCCCTGCTGTGAGAGCTCTTCATCTTGAGCCTTAAGCTGCTCAAGCCGCGCAGTTTCTTCAAGACGCACCAGTTTAGCTTGGATAAAATAAGATTTGCTTTCCTGATCATTTCCTCGGCCTTCCCATCTTGTCTTCAGCGTCAATCGCACTTCCGACCTCTTCCTGCCTTGTTTCCAAGGATTTCAAGTCAGAAGAGATAGCCTTAGCAGCCTCTTGAGCGGCAAGCCGGGCCTCGCGCTTTTGAGCGACAAGACGCGCAAACAGCTCATCAACTAAAGACTCCAGGTCCGAACAGCGGAGACAGCGCCATTCCTCTACATCCTTCTCAAATTCATCCACCAGGAGTTCCAAAGCAGTAGCCTGGTGATACCCCTCGAAATCCCGAATACTTTCGATGCCACGGGAGAGGACCACCTTTAACTTTGAAAACGGCATAGTTGAGCCCTTTAAAACCAGGTCGATAGTCCGCCCTAAGCCTTTATAAAAGTTATCGACGAGGTCACCTATATAGTCGTTCTCAACCTCAGCCACTTCTGGTAGAGAGGTAACCTCAGAGAAATCCACCGGCCTGGTCGTCACTATTGTGGAAGGAGCGATAGGAACATCAACAGCAGGGCAATTGTCAGTGATCTCTGCGGAGTCTTCATGGAAATCAGTGCGCTAGCTACCGTTGAGGTAGGGCTGACAACCATCTCCTGAACGGCAGGCTCAACTACCAGAGTTGGGAAAATAGGGCTTGTAATCACCCTCAGCTTCGCACGCGGCAAGTTGTCGGCACCTCACTCGTTGATATAGCTGGGAGTGAGGACACCTCCGGAACTGCTCCCCCTTCAACCTCTGGTCCTTCGGCTGACTTGGGCCGATAAGAAGGCAGGTCGCCGTACAGCGCATCCAGCACAGCAGCATCAGCCGCGGTCGAAGCGCTCGCGTCACCCTTGACCCTTCGGGGAGATCTCCCGGCTCTCTTAAAGTTGATGCATCTTGAGGCCGAACACTGTAACAAGACTGCGGTTAGTCGGGACACTATATGCAAAAGAAGCCAAGAGGTTAGGACAATACCAAAGGATGATGTTGCCTCAAACATATCGTCAACCACATCAGTCTCCAGGGGCTCCATCGGAAAATTTTTGGCAGAATCAGCACGAATAGCCGGCTCGCTTTCGCTTGCCGAGTATCCTGTGGACCACCCAATAGAGTTCGATGCCACAGGACTTCCTTTAGAAGTCCCAGCGCCCGAGGGACCAATGTCGGCCGCATCACCTCCGACTCTTCCGGACGGGCAAAGGAACCAGCTTCAGCTCCATAAGTAAATAGGGGATCATAATGTTCCCCTTGCTTTCCAGCTGCCTCAGCTCCTACAATCAAGAAGAATTGATAATAAGTCAGTGGGAACACACAAAAGGCGTATTATATGGACGGGGTTAATCTTACCCAGACCCAGAGCAAATTCACCGCTAGTCGGTTCAGCGACCGACGGTTCAGCCGCTAATGGGGCAGCAAGAGGAATCGCTGTAAAGGGATGACCCTCCACGACAATCGTAGGAGCTTGGCGGCGGGGCTTCTTCGCCAACGATTTCCTACGAGAGCTACCTGCCCGCTTTCTTTTGAAGTGGACTTCAGAATCCTCTTCCTTCACTTCTTCTACATAATGACGGGGAGCCGTCCCCATCACACCAGAGCCAGTTGCAGGAGTCTCAGCCCCCGCTCCCACCTCGAAGCGAGGACTCTCGGCATCTGAGGCCTCGCTGTCTTCCACAGCAACGAACTCCTCTATACCTGGGGTGCGAACCCTTTTGCCTTACCTTTTCTCAGAAGCCTTCTGCCTCAGCCGCTGAGAAATTAACTTAACACCAGAACTGTTCACCTTGAATTCGAGAGGTGTGGAGTTGGAAGTGGAATACCACTGACAGAAGCACAGGGTCATCAGAAGATTGGGATTCTTCAACGGCGTACGCAGCCGCGCCTCAGTACAGCCCGCAATGAAAAATCGCCAGGCACGGGCTCCATCAATGAGGCTCCCCATGAAAGCCAATTGAGATTCGGGTTGCCCACGTACAGTTGGTCATACCCAAACTGACGGGCAAACTGACTTGGAACATAAGGCTCCAGGTAGCAGGTATCACCGCTTCTGTACAACAAATGTGAAGGCCGGATGCTGACCAGCCACTCAAAATTCCCCGGCATCTTTGAACTCTTCCCCATAGCCTGCACCCCGAATACGGGAAAACAGCGGAAGAGGCTATAGACGTCATACCGACGTACTAATTTACGGGCCTTAGCCACGTAAGTCTTCTGCCATGAGCATCCTTCGAATCGGCGGAGGAGCGCCATTCGAACATCTTGCGGGGGATCCTCTCCAGCTTCGATTAGAGAAGGACAATACAAGGCGAACCACGCCATCAAGTAAGTATACGGCAAACCTATTCTGGGGTTAGGTCCGTCGCGGGGCGAAATGGTCCCCTTTCCACGCTTCGTCGTTGGTGGCCTGCAAAAGCCTCCGTCAATGCACGAAGGCCTCTTTGGATGCAGCACATCATGGCCGGGAGAAGACCCAGACGGCGACCATGAACCAAACGAACAGCGGGCAGCAAAACATTCGGATGAACGATGTCACCCGAAGAAGACGGCACCACGCACCTCTTCAGCCAGACTGTTAAGAAACCAGCCAGAAGTGCCTTCTAGGACATCGGCCTGCGAGCCTGATGATGGAAGCTTCGAAGAACATTACCCTGCTCATAGGGACCATCGTCTTCCTTCATAACTAGGTCCCCTTGGGAGTGCTTTTGCATCCGGTCAAAGATGTCTTCATCAGCAACTCCGCAATGTGCTGCCTCAGGAGCATTCTCCATATCTGGGAACAAATAGTCTCCCCAGCTTTTCAAGCTACAGGAGGTTCCCTTACTGCCCCATGCATGCTGGAGCAGATGTACAAGTGGCACATCAACTCCCGGTAGGTCTCGAACAAGGCAGGCTCCTGCTTCTCCAGAAAAGCCAACTCTGCCTCGCACGGGAAGTATTCTTCATAGGGAAGAAACCCAAAAGGCAGAGCAGAGACTTCCCACATCTCATGCAAGGCCATACCCAACTCACCGACAGGGGTGAAGAAAGTCCCCGAAGCTGGGCATTACAATTCGAAAATGGCGTAAAAGCACACCACGTTCATCTCAATACCGTGGCAGGTCGCCCTGACGGCCTCGTAGAGATTCAGCCTCTCCAAATCCTCCTCGAAATGAGCAAGGATGTAGGTAGTCAAATCCACCCACCATGCCTTCGGAGGGTGAATCCAGCCTGGAGTCCTGAAATCAGTGGCCGGGAAGTTCCCATTAACCTTGAAGAATTGGTTGCCAAAGGTTAACGCCACTGCAGGATTTTCTCCCACTGGGATGTCCCGCGACACATTCCCAGGATGCAGGCCCATTATGCAATGAGGAGGCCCCGCTTTTGCATAACCAGGAGATTGAAGCATCATTTTCCTATGTGAACAGAGTCGGTACTCCGGCTCACTTCCACGACATCTTTCGAGCATACGTCACGCACTCGAAGGAAGACAAAGAAAAATGGCGCCTGTTGGACGGAAGGTAGAACCTCTCGCCATCCAACTGGAAAATCCACTGCCCTTCCCCTGCATGTAATTGGTGGTCAGGGTCTGGTGCGGCATCCCCGAACATGAAATCGGGCTTCCTATAAATTCGACGGTCAATGTCTTCAAGGGGAGCCGTGGTCAGGATACTCCTCGTGGTATATTGATCACCACCATGAATAAGCGTATCTCTGACGAGAGAACTCCGCTCACTGAACAGAGAAGCCTGCCCTTGAAATTGCAAGCTGATATTGCCATCCGATCCCATGGTCATCCCGAACAGTTGTTTGAAGGACCAGGAGTATAGTGTACTGCAGGAACTAAGAGAAACTATGATTAGTTCATCAGCCGAAAAAGGCTAAAATCAGAACGCAAAATTTGACAAGGCATAGCCTCGCCCTCTGAGCAAGGATTGGCCTAAACGATAGCTTCGTCCCGAAGCTTAGCTTCGCAGCTGCAATGTAACTCCGCATCCCACACGAGGACAGGATGCAAGAAAACATCCAAGTGTTAGCTTCGCTTTGGAAGCTTAGCTTCGAACAACAGGATGTGACAAAACCTCGAAGGATAACTTCGTCAGAAGGGCATTACGGTTCTTTTTCTGTCAAATTTCAAAGGACAGCTTCGCATCCTGTCATTCAACAGGATGTGAACCGCCTAAAAGTTAACTTCGCTTGGAAGCTTGAAAAAGAACTCTTCAGTTCTTGGATTCCCGATCAAGAAATCAAGGTAAAATCAGGGAATTGGACTCCCTAAAATCACGAGACCATGATTGTTCTCATGTTGGATTTATCCAAGGACAGCCAGGAGTCGGCCTTAAAGGAGAGACGACAGTCTCTAATCAAAAGGGAAAGTTCCCTACCGGCGATTAGTCGTTCGATGACTGGAGGAGGAGAAGGACCCCGCTGCAGAGGTTGCGATCTCTTTTCCCGCTCGTCTCTTGGGCGCCATTGAAGAACTGTGGAAGTTCTTGAATTCTTGAAGAAGAAGGAAGAAGAAGAAGAGTCAAATGCTCTGGAAAATTCAAAGAGAAGTGATGACTCTCTCTCAGCCCGATTGGGCTTTTATAGGCCAATCAGCGCCTGAAACAACGCCTCGAAAACAGTACAGGCTGTCGTTTCAAATTAATTTGAAACGCCGCCTGAAGCGCCTTCCCGAGAAGCGCTGATATAGCCGCTAAGGCTTAACTTCGCCAATGAATCAAGGTGCAGATTTCTCACAAGTTCATCAAGAACTTCGCCAAAGAGGTGGCCTTAGCCCACTATGGGCATAGTTCGCCGATATGCCAGCAGCGAAGCTCATTTAAAAAGGACCCTATCCTTAACTCTGCACAAAGTTTAGCCCCGCTATGGCCAAATTCTCAATGAAGGCAGACAAAAATCAGATGAGCAGAAGATAAACTTTCATTGATTCGAAAGGAAAGGTACATTGATACTACATCAAGGTTGTGTTTCATACAACAAATTCAGTTGCTCAGCAAGATCATTTGCGCAAAAGGCATATAAGTGATTTTATCTGCTTCCAAAACCAGACCAACTGGACACGAAAGGCCTTCCTCCTGCACAAGGCCGTAACCAGTTGTGCTACGAGGACACGGCCATAATTCTCCACAAAAATGGCAGATTTTGCCACCAGGAAGCTGGATCACAAAGTTGAAAGTTGGCAATGAACTTATCACCGCCAACACGATAGATCACCTATAATGGGAATTGGCAGTGATGTCAGTGATCTAACAGGTGTGACATCCGCCTCCCCGAAATGGATCATCTCAGATAGGCGGCTACCAGCCTCACCTCAGAACGAATCATCTCGGATAAGAGGCTGCCAATAGCCTCTGGGACACACATCGGCTGCCCCAAGTTGTTCCTCCTGCTTAAAAGTAAAGCTTCAACTGGGGAAGCATAAGGCAACTTTTCGGTCTCTTTCATCAAGACACAAGATTGGCGAACATAGCTCACTGCAATGCAAACTGAAACAGATTAGCAGTTAAACACAAAAGATACTGCAAAAGCACTAAAGCCGAATTCCTTGAGGCGAAGCAATCCGATTTCAATTGAAGCAGAGGATAAGCCTTGCTCGCACAGCAGTGATGGGCTAGCTCAGCAAATGCCAAGTCCTAGCCTCGCCTATATGGCTAAGCCAGACTGATCCGATGGGACACAGTCTTAGCCTCACCTATATGGCAAGACTGGCTCAACCTTGAAGATACCAGGTCCCAAGTTCTGCCTGTGCAGCGAACTTAACATGCAATGATCTTTCTGTGACCAAGTCAAGATGATAGCTTCGCTGGGAAGCTATGTCAAAATCCTTCTCCGCAGATCAGTTAAATGGAGAACAAGGGAAACTACTCCCTGACGCAGCCGTTAAAGCTGAATTAAGGGAGATGAATTCCCTGAAATCGGTGAAGTCGTTGAATGATCAAGACTTACCAGTCCTTGGCTGGATAATGACTAGAGTGGGCATTCCCACTAATTAAGAGATCTGAGTATCTCTCTCAAACCAAGAGAGAGAAGAAGAAGAGCAGATCACTTCTCTTCAGAGGACCTCAAGTGTCCTATTTATAGGCCCCATGGCCTGAGCGCTGCCGCCTCAAGCGTGGAAGCACGAGCGCATTTAAGACATTTACTGCGCCTTGAGAACAAGGACGGCTTCCCTTGGAACCGTGCAAAGGGAGAAACGTCTCCCTCATAAAGGCACTTATGGCGCCTTGAAGAAAGGGAATATTCTCCCTTGGAAATGTGCAAATCAGAGAATATCTCCCTCGATCAGCGCGAAGAAAGGAGTAATCCTCCTCGTAACCGGCCCACGGCAGTTGGCCTTGGGAAAGCGACAGATGTTCCAGAGCGAACTTATCTAGCTGCGAAGCTACCCAGACGCGAGTCTATATGATTCCTCGGCGAATCTACATCCCAAAGCAGGATTTAAAGCGAAGCTGAACTCAACCATAATGGCGACGTTCATACTCCACACACCACCGATCAAAGCAGTTCAAAGTATTTCAAAGTCTGAGCCATTGCAGACTTCTGAAAACTTTGAAGGGGGTCTTGTTGACACTTAAAAAAGACAAGATCTTCATTGGTCCGAACAATGTCTAAACTTGTTGAAATTTACAAAAGACAAGTGACAGACAAGCTGAAGACCAGTTTTCACCCATCTCCGAGGGACAAGAAAGCAACTTGGACTCTACTGATCCAGCAAGCAGACAGTGAACCCGGATTGTTTCTAAACAGACCTCAGCAGGTCTAAAATGCTAGCACTTAGCATTATTTGAGCCCAAAGGGATAGCCTCGCTTGAGAGGCTAATATCACTCGACTTCGCCTCGAAGCCATCCAAAGCCTCGCCAGGAAGCTAACTCGCAACTTCACCACGGAGGACTTCCAGCTCCGCCAAAGGGTTTCTTTCGGACTTCGCCAGAAGCAGCCTCTAGCTCCGCTGCGAGCTCAATGCGGGCAGCTCCGCCATTGGTCTGCTATGGTCAACCTTTGACCAATCAAATCTCCAGATGAGATCAGATCCAATCAGATCAAATCCAATAAAGATCAAATCAGAGATCAAATTTGGCAGTTAATTGACACAATCTCTTGACTCTCCTAAACGAGTAAGAAGATTAGGGAAATCCTCCTACGATATGGAAAGGATCAAGAAGATCAACCGACCTGCCAATTCTAGCTTCGCAGAAGCTGATCCTAGCCTCGCAGCAAGGCTACTTTTCAGATTTAAACAGATTTAATTCAATCTGTTTCCATACTTTCAAGGGACGATTATACCCTTGCTCTCCCTATAAATAGCCCACCAGGGGTACAAGGAGAGGCACGCATATGGACGCACGAGACAAGAGAGAGGACTCCACAAGCAGAGGCTTCTTCATAACGCACCGTGCGCTCTCGAATTCAGAGACCTTTTAGAGAATTGCTTTCTCTATCCAGGGTGTTGATACCCTAACGTCGTCCTTCTTCTCAAGGAATCTCCGGAACCAGGCGAGAAGGGATTCCTAATTGAAGGCGGTTTTGAGAAGCAGCAAGAGGGTTCTACCAACCTTCTATTCTCTGATTCCCCGAACCAGGCGAGAAGGGAATCTCATCGCTCGCATCGTCAAAGGGACAAAGTGGTCGCGCGCTGACCAGACTCCTATCGGCACACTTCTCTAGAATCTCTGAGGAGATCTACTTGTAATCTTTTTAAGAATACTTGTAATTTAGCTCCTCAAACCTTTTATTGTAAGTTTTTCCCCTTTGCAAACATAATGGAAAACAACTTAACATTACAAGAATTTCTAAAGAAAGGATTTCGTTATATGCATTTTGGTCTAGTACAAGTAGCCATTAAACCCCTAATTCATACAGACATAGATATTCCTGTGTATGCAGCTTTAAGAGATAAAAGATTAAAATGATATAAGTCATCTATTTTATCCATGATTCAAACTATATATGTAATGGTCCAGTTTATTTCAATTGTATGCCTAACTACTCGGTATCATTAACTGATCCATTATTTCTAGATTCATTAATCCTAGATATCCATTTACAAGGAGACGAATTTGAAAATTTACTGAACAAGTAGCAGTTATGTATAAACTGTATTACAAATTAATGAACTCTCACATGAATCCTAGATTCAAAATGACAAATACTTCTACACAAGAAGAGACTGTCCTACTTCAAATTGAAGCAGAAAATTCAAAAACATTCGTCCCTAGAAAATTAAAATGGAACGAAATCACTATTCCAGAAGAATTTAAGATTAAAAATCCTCAAGCCCCTAGAAATATAGAAAGAACAGAAATTTCTGATATTATTGAAGAACATGATGGAACGGTATTAATACGCTTTAATTCACTGAGAGAAAGACCTTCAACCTTTTTTAGGTATCCTGAATCCAGTAGAAAGTCATATTCAGATTATTCATTTCAACAACCCATCAAAGTATTTCATAATCTCCTCTTCCAGAAATGGATCAAGGAAACTATTCCCAAACATCATCCCAGATGAAAGGAGATTTCAATAGTGAAATTAATGTCATCACTAGTGATAAACCATTCATCAATAATAGTTTTGAATTAATGAAAGACGATAATTCATTAACTCTCGAAGAAAAACAAGCTGTTTTAACACATGAGTTAGAAACATATCTTTGTACATCTAAAATCAGAAAGGGTTGGACATCTCAAATTAGTAAGGAATATTTTAAAGATCCTAATTTTTCCGCAGGATTTCCTACAAAATGTGTTGCTATTGTAACAATGAGAAAACTAGCGGAATCATTTTTTTCTAGTAATTGTTCCTTGATCATTTTTACCGTCAGTTAATTACCATTTTTTATACAAACTAGTTTGAACATTATTCTTGATTGGTTATATGGGTTCTGAATACCTTGTTTTATTATATAATATTCTAACCATATCTCAAAGTTAAAATTGATTTTGTGTTTTTCTATGTCAGTGATCCATTCTTTTATTAATATTTCTTTGTAAGTATTATCAAATTCTGAGAACCAATTAAAATATTCTGATTCTTCTCTGAAGTCTTTCATTATTCAAAATTATTATTGATGAATGATTTATCACTAGTGATGACATTAATTTCACTATTGAAGTCTCCTTTCATCTGGGATGATGTTGGGGAATAGTTTCCTTGATCCATTTCTGGAAGAGGAGATTTATGAAATACTTTGATGGGTTGTTGAAATGAATAATCTAAATATGACTTTCTACTGGATTCAGGATACCTAAAAGAGGTTGAAGGTCTTTCTCTTAGCTCTGATACCAATACAAACCAGGACCAAACGAGACAACAATAATTAAGCAAAGAAGCAAAACAGAAAGACAGGATAGAATGGAAATGACGATATTATTAATTTCAGATGGAATAAAAACTTACAATGATTGTTTTGATACAAAGACTGTTGAAACTGGGTACAGAATAATATAGAAATTTAACTTGGGGATTTTGGATTTTGGCTGAGGAGTGGTTGACGGGAATGGTTCGGGAATTTTGGTTGAAGAGAATGGTTGGTTGTAGCTGATCGTGTGTCTGTCTCTGTCTCTCCTCATGAATGAAGAAGTCTTGAATTTATAAATGAGAGTCGAGCCTTCTGGAATTCTGAGTGAGTGCGTGATGAGTTGTCTTCCACCATTAGTGCATAATTAGTTGTCTTCCACCATGATGAATTAGCATGTGATGAGTTGTCTATTTTCCTCTGCTTTATGTTACGTCACTGTCCTCTTTGAATCATGTCGGGTGAGTGCGTTTTCTTTTGAGCTGGATGTGTCTGAGTGCGTCTTTTAAGGTAAGTGCGCTATCATTTAAGCTTGCTGGCCACTTTCCTGTTTTGAATCTTTTGCTTTTGTCGGCTTTTGAATTTGCTTTTGCGTCTTTTGAAGATGCTATCTGCTTTAAGCTTTAGTGTGCTGGCCACTTTGTCGCTTGGAATCTTTTGCTTTGAATCTACAGAGAAGTGTTAGTAAAAGATTTTTTTTTTACATATCAAATGGATCTTTTCAACCGATCGGATCAACTGATGAATAGGATGTAGTGGAGCTGGCTCGTGACCTGGTGAGTTATTTTTGCATTTTTTTTGAATTTTTAGAATTTTAAAAATTGCTGGAATTCGTCATCTGAATCAGAGTCTTCTTGAATTGTCGGAGTTTTGTGGGTGGATTTTGGAGTCATTAGAGGGTCTACTTTCGTAGCAACCTGTTGAATCTGATGTTGAAGTTTTTTCCCTGTGCTGATGAATTGAGTAACTGTTGTTTCAGAATAGAGTGCTTGATTGAATTTGTCCCGCCATTTGATCTTGAATTCTCTGAAGAGACTCATTGGAAATTTATCTACAGTACTGTAGTGTTGAGTAATTTTGTAACTCCAGCAGAAAATTCATGGGACCTTGAATTCTTTGTAGAATTGTACCGCCTTTACGTAGTGCAATCCTTTGGTCTTGAGTAAGTAGAGATTGAATCTTTGAGTATTGTAGGCGGTAGAATGTCCATCGTGGGTCCGTATGAATGCCACCATTCATAGAACCAAATTAGAAAGTCTTCTTGGCAGTTGGAATGAAAAGTAAAGAACCATGAATGATCAAATGGCCTGTAGGGGAATGCACGATACCATGCCATTCGATAATCATGATAGGAATATCCTTTTAGAATAAAGTTGACTGAAAAATCCTTCATCGTGGCGTAGCATACCCATTCTGTCGGTTTAATGATTCTTTTGATAATGCATTTTGAATAGGAGATTTTGTCAGGATTGTTCTTATCCATAGTGTGATATAGCTCAATGGAGCCTGAGTCAATTAGGACAAGTTCATAATATCTTTAGGTTTTGAGTGGGTCATCAGGGATCCATTGACAGCCGAGAGGTAGGATTTTATTGACAAATGAGGTGAGAGTTTTGTAATTAGGAACTTCATTAAAGGTGGTAAGAAGTAAATGTTCTGGATTTCTTTTTGTAAAATAGGAAGATGAATCGGATGTTGACTGAGGTCTTGAAGTGCTTTGAATTTTTGAGGAAGGTGTTTGAGGAGTCATAGTATAAGTGAGAAGAGGAAAATTACCTAAGACTTGAAATCTATTGGGATTTTGAATGGGTGAGGATGAAAGTGATGAGATTTTGATCTCATAATCTTTTGAATTGACGGTCTTTTGAATTGGAGATTTGCCCTTGTCAGGGCTCATTTTGAATCTATTGTCAAGAATTCACGGGTTAGGAAATCGGGTAAGGAATTATTTGAACCTTTAAGATATTCAATGTCAAAATCGAAAACAGAAAGAATGGCTTGCCATCTAGCAAAGATTTGCTTAGATGCAATGTTTTGGACATCCTTTTCAAGAATGAATTTGGCAGATTGACAGTCAATTCGGAGGTGGAATTTCTTATTTAGAAGATCATCTTGGAATTTAGAAATACATTGAACAATAGAAAGAATTTCCTTTTTGATGGTGGAATAGGATTTTTGAGGACCTAACCAAACACCAGAATGAAATCTAACTAATTGCTCATGAGAAGACTTTTGAAATCTTTGTTTTAATATGCCTCCATATCCTACATCTGATGCATCTATTTTGACTATCATGAATGCATGAGGATGAGGAATGCATAGACATGGCAATGATTAGACCTTTTCTTTAATTTGTTTAACTATTGAGTATGTTTATCGGACCATGGTGGTGGATTTTTTTGTAGCCTTTAGAATAATGGAGCACAAATTATCCTTATCTTTGGAATGAAATCAGATACATAATTCAAACATCCTAAGAATCTTTGTAATTGTGTTTTATCTTTAATTTCATTGGGGAATTTATTTGCAAATTCGATTGATCTATTAATTGGTGTTATAGTTTCTTTATGAATATTATGTCCTAAAAATCTAACAGTGTTTGGAATAATTTCATTTTCGTTGCTGAAACTACTAATCCATTTTTCTTTACTGTATGAAAGAAAGTATTAAGATGTTTGAAGTGTTGATCTATATTTTCTGAGTATATTAAAACATCGTCAATATAAACTATGAAAAATGTTGTATAGGGATTGAATATATCGTTCATAATTCTTTGAAATTCTGAGGGTGCATTTTTTAATCCGAAAGGCATTACATTCCACTCATAGTGACTGAATGGTACTGTGAATACAGTTTTATATCTATCTTCCTCAGCGATCTGAATTTGCCAAAAACCTGATTTCATGTCAATTTTGAAAATACCTTTGCATTGTATAATCGTTTTAATAAGTCTTTTTTATTAGGAATTAGATACCTAATCCATTGTAATACTCTGTTTAATGGTTTATAATTAATTACTAATCTTGGAACTCGTTCTTTTTCTGCCTGGTTCATTACGTAGAAACCAGCACAGCTCCAGGGAGATTTAGAAGGCCTTATTAATTTCTTATCAAGTAAAGTTTTTAATTCCTTCTTACATATTTCAAGTAAATCATGATTCATTTGAATAGGTCTGGCTTTAGTTGGAATTTCTTTTTCGGAGAAATTCTTTTCATAAGGGAGATTTACAATATGTCTTTTCCTTTCCCAGAACGCATTAGGAATATCTGCACAGATTTCTTTGATATATAAGTCTGCAAGTTTTTTAATGTGCTATTGGGTGCTGACGTCTTGTAATTGTTGTTCTATCTTATGATATAAAATATCATCTTGAAGGAACATGATTTTATTTTGTTTTCTTTGAATTAGATTTATACTATGGTAAATAGAATTAGTTTGTAGGGTATTTAATTCTTTATATTTAATAGGGGTTATAAATTTGAATAAGATTTTTTGGCTCATAATTTTCGTACCTAATCCTCTTGAATCAACCCAAAATGGGTAAATTTGCGTTAAAAATGGGATTCCTAATATTACATCAGTATTTAAATCATCAACAATAATTAATTGGTGCTTGAAACAGATTTTTTCATTACATATCGATATTTTTGTTAGTTTGCCCATGACTCTTAATGGTGAATCATTCGCTGTTACTAACTTCTCGTTCATTGGTTCATAATATTTTGTTGAAAAGATACCGTCTCTAATTACACTGTGGTCAGTTCCTGAATCAACCATAGCAGTAAAAGTTATTTTGGAATTGTGAATAGCAAGGGTTATGAACACGAACCATTTTTGATAATTAAATCCTTCAATAGCTGAAATAAATTTAGAGTCTGAAGGTATGGTGGTTGAAATAGTAATTTCATTTAATGAGAAGGGTGGTACTTCTTCTGATATAGTTGCATTTTCTTTTCCTTTATTAATTTGATTTTGAATAAGGCACATCTGTGTTTCATTGGCTAAATTCTTCATTTCTACTTGTCATAAATTTTCTTTAATATGTTTAATCTCTTCTTTTAACAATTTAATTTCTGTTCGAAGTTCATGAATGTCGGTTGATTTGGTTCTTAAATTCGTATTTATTGGATAAGTCTCAAAAGTTTTGAAATACTAAAGGATTGAATTAAATTATCCTTTTCGCCTTCTTCATTGATTATTAGAGCTCTTAATTTTTATAAGTGTTCTTTTGCTTTTTTAGGTCAGGAATTTGTTGTATCATATCAAATATTAATTCTTTCGAATCCTTTTTTAATTGCTCGCCTTAGGTATTTTTAAAGTATTTCCCTTAGACATATTAATCATATTAATTTGTTTACATGCACAAGTTGTTCTGTCTGAATCATTAGAGCTTGATGAATTATAACAATCGTCATCGTCAGATATCTTATTAATTTCAGAATAGATTTGTAATTTTCCTTTTAATTTTTCTCTTATATTCAAGTCTACGTCTGATAAATCATCTATAATTTCATTAATTTTATTTTTCCCTTTTGATCTGCATTTACTTGCCATATGATGAGGTTTGCCACATTTGTAACAAGTAATTCTTTAGATTTACTTTGATAGTAGTTTTCGTTTGAATGGTTTTGAGAATATTTATGTTTTCTTGTTCCATGTTTTTTATAGGAAATCATTTTTTGTTTATGTCTTTTTTCTTTTGAGGGAGCTCTTATTCCTGTGATGCCAAAAGCTTCACAAAAGGAGCCCATTTCTTTTCGTTTGTTACCATATTTAGCTTGAAATTTTAACTCTTGACAGGCTTGTAATGCTTCTTTCTTAACAAATGCAAATAATTGTCCATATGTTATAGTGCTAAAATCAACATTGTCATCCTCGACTCCCATAGCCTTTTTAATACTTGTAAAAACTCTTTGTGAAAATAAATTGGGTAGACCAGTAATAAATTTTTCTTTCCAAAATGATTTGGTTGAATCGGATCATTTTAACACATGAGTTAGAAACATATCTTTGTACCATCTAAAATCAGAAAGGGTTGGACATCTCAAATTAGTAAGGGATATTTTTGAAGATCCTAATTCTTCCGCAGGATTTCCTACAAAATGTGTTGCTATTGTAACAATGAGAAAACTAGCGGAATCATTTTTTCTAGTAATTGTTCCTCGATCATCTTCTACTTCTACTTCATGATTTAAAACAACTTGTTTTTCTTCGAGAGTTAATGAATTATCCCACCAATATTTTAATTGACCAGTGAATCCCGTGACTATGTAAACTGTGGCATGTTGTTCTGGTAGTCGATTTGTCTTATAGGCAGTTACCGCCATTCCCATTTCTTGTAAGGTATTTAATATTTCATATTCACTTTTTCTATCTACATTCCATTCGTAGGCTGAGGTACCATTATAACTTGAAATAAACTTTGCTTTTTCTTCATATTGAATATCTGGAGGGGTTGGCCTAGGGTAATAATTCCTAGTTTTGCCTTTACGCCAGTTATCTCTATATGAAGTATTAGTTTTCTTGTATTTTTTATGAATTCGATTAATTTCTAAATCTTGATCTGCTCCTTGAATATCATCTTCTATTTGATTTATTTGTTGTACTAATGAATTATCCGAATCGTCCGCGGATTCAGGTTTTGATTTATCTTCTTCTTCGATCATATTTATCCTCGATGTGCTTGGAATATTTTCATTAATTTTTTCTAGAGCTTGAGTTATTTGTCCTAGTAAATTTATTGGTTGAATTTTTTCTTCATATTCTGTTGGTAAACTAGTTGGTTGAAAATGTGGTGCTGAATAACTCAATGGAAATTTAGGACTTGATCCTTTCTGAATTCCTTTGATTTATGTTGATAATGAATCAATTTGTTGTGCTATTATGTGCAACATTTGATTTGAATAATTATTTTAATGATATATCTTTTTAATGTCTGCGATGTTAACTGGTTCGTTATTATCTTCCTCTTTTAAAAGGTGAAGCAGTAATTTCACCTTCATTAGTAGTAATTTTGATAGATTGTAACGGGGGATAAATAGAAGTCACATTTTTACCGTCAGTTAATTGTCATTTTTTATACAAACTAGTTTGAACATTAATTCTTGATTGGTTATATGGGTTCTGAATTCCTTGTTTTATTAAATAATATTCTAATCATATCTCAAAGTTAAAATTGATTGTGTTTTTCCATGTCAGTGATCCATTCTTCTATTAATATTTCTTTGTAAGTATTATCAAATTCCGAGAACCAATTAAAATATTCTGATTCTTCTCTGAAGTCTTTCATTAATTCAAAATTATTATTGATGAATAGTTTATCACTAGTGATGACATTAATTTCACTATTGAAGTCTCCTTTCATCTGGGATGATGTTGGGGAATAGTTTCCTTGATCCATTTCTGGAAGAGGAGATTTATGAAATACTTTGATGGGTTGTTGAAATGAATATCTGAATATGACTTTCTACTGGATTCAGGATACCTAAAAGAGGTTGAAGGTCTTTCTCTTAGCGAATTAAAGCGTATTAATACCGTTCCATCATGTTCTTCAATAATATCATAAATTTCTGTTCTTTCTATATTTCTAGGGGCTTGAGGATTTTCAATCTTAAATTCTTCTGGAATAGTGATTTCGTTCCATTTTAATTTTCTAGGGACGAATGTTTTTGAATGTTCTGCTTCAATTTGAAGTAGGACAGTCTCTTCTTGTGTAGAAGTATTTGTCATTTTGAATCTAGGATTCATGTGAGAGTTCATTAATTTGTAATACAGTTTATACATAACTGCTACTTGTTCAGTAAATTTTTCAAATTCGTCTCCTTGTAAATGGATATCTAGGATTAATGAATATAGAAATAATGGATCAGTTAATGATACCGAGTAGTTAGGCATACAATTGAAATAAACTGGACCATTACATATATTAGTTTGAATCATGGATAAAATAAATGACTTATATCTTTTTTATTTTATCTCTTAAAGCTGCATACACAGGAATATTTATGCCTGTATGAACTAGGGGTTTAATGGCTACTTGTACTAGACCAAATGCATGTAACGAAATCCTTTCTTTAGAAATTCTTGTAATGTTAAGTTAGATAATAGTGGAATGGTTTGAAGTTTATTTTGAATATTGAATGTTTCTTCATGAGTTTTAATTGCGTATGATGTCCTGAAATCAAACGTATCTATGCTATAAATGTTTTCTATTTTTTCACCTGGAATTTTCCATTCTAAATAGTCTTCATGAATTATATCTTCTCTGCTTCTTACTATCTTCTTATTTGAGTTTGAAGATGAATTGGAACCTAGAAGCATTCTTCTTACAATGTTAGTCATAACTAATGTATAATCAAAAGCATGACACAACTCTAACTTTAACAGGAACACGGGAACACTATGCCTAGAACACCCTATTTTCGCGGGCTTACCAACGGTCTTACTAGCTTACCAACGCTTACCAATGCTAGTGCAGAGTGTAATATGCAATTGATATGCACTAATAATGACAGCAATGCAAGAACATGGCTCTGATACCAATACAAACCAGGACCAAACGAGACAACAATAATTAAGCAAAGAAGCAAAACAGAAAGACAGGATAGAATTGAAATGACGATATTATTAATTTCAGATGGAATAAAAACTTACAATGATTGTTTTGATACAAAGACTGTTGAAACTGGGTACAGAATAATATAGGAATTTAACTTGGGGATTTTGGATTTTGGCTGAGGAGTGGTTGACGGGAATGGTTCGGGAATTTTGGCTGAAGAGTGGTTGAAGAGAATGGTTGGTTGCCGCTGATCGTGTGTCTGTCTCTGTCTCTCCTCATGAATGAAGAAGTCTTGAATTTACAGATGAGAGTCGAGCCTTCTGGAATTCTGTGTTGAGTGCGTGATGAGTTGTCTTCCACCATTAGTGCGTGATGAGTTATCTTCCACCATGATGAATTAGCGTGTGATGAGTTGTCTGTTTTCCTCTGCTTTAGGTTACGTCACTGTCCTCTTTGAATCATGTCGGGTGAGTGCGTTTTTCTTTTGAGAAAACAGTTCTAAGAAGAGAGAATGGCACAATGAATATTAAGTAAATAGCCCTAGTGTCATGATGACAGGCAATACCTAACTTTAAGAGTAATGAGATCAATTTGGTATACAATCAGGTGTCAGATGTCTATCATAACTTATATGAGTACAGTCAGGTGAGTACAGTCAATTACAGTACATAATAATAGTATCATTATTAATTATATCAGTAAACACCAATTGCCACTTGTAATAGACGCATTCCATACTACGCCTATCACATGTGTCAATTGAAGTCTTATGTTATTGAAACTGATTGGTTGGAGACATTATTCATACTTTAGGTGGGTCCCATACATACCCGGGACCATGACCCAGATACCTGGCGCTGAAACCAGGCCGTACTGCCAGGTACTACAGTAACAATAATCTCTCTGTATGAATAGTAAATAGATGGGATGTCAGTTATTCCCCGAAACCCTGCGGAGGAACCGTAAGTCTGCTGTGCAACCTGTATCTTAGGTGCACCCAAAATACCAATGTTGTCTCTTCCATCAATTTTCCCAATCCCGGTGTAAGTTGTCCATTCACATTATTATTTAATTCAGTTAGAATAGTCAATATCCATGTTATCTAGAATACCGGGACGGTATAGTAACATTACTTATACAGTAAATAGTAATTGTATATATGGTGAACAATAATAGGAACAATAACCAGTATTAGTAACCATGTATACGATGAATAAGAAGACTGTACATAGTGTTTACGGTCTAACAATACTTTTCCAGTAAGTTCTCAGTAACATGAAATAATACAGTAACAGGTTTAGACACTGATTCCTTACAATACAGTCCCATGTAGAATCAATCAAAATCTCATCCACAGGTATTATATTTGCAACTAATCTGTTAACCCATAGTCTCAATAACAATCACTGTGAATATCAAATATTGAATCCAAGTCAATATATTTGATACAGTAACCACCATCTCAATAATCAGTTCTCTCATCGCTATCAATCTACTCTAATCACCAATATTTCAGAGTTTCGCATAAACAGTCAGTTAAATCTCATCATATCCTCACTATGGAATAACAGTAAAACCATTGATTAAGATCACACACTCTCACTTCTATCAAGGTCAATCACAATATCCAACATAAAGGATATACATCCTAGGTCAACTCCAAATCTAACTAAGTTCATATATAGATCCAAATATCAAGGTAGAATCAGTCTTTTAGTAAAGTAGCATCCTATTTTATCAGTCCTCGATATCTAAAGGATTATTATCTAAATGATCACTAAACAATTGCCTCATAAATACTTTACATGAAATGTATCACTTATCCACAAACACAAACTAGGTTAATCACTAAGTCCAGTCAAGTCACAGTCTAAGGTATACCACAAATAATCTTAAATTTGAGATGGTAAACAATCTATACATGAAATGATAGAATGAGAATATCTCAGTAATAAAGTATTGAATCCACTATATATCCATACACTATATAAATTCATATTATTCCAATCTACACTCATCCCTAACTCTAAGTCAATCTCCACTACAATAAGAGTCAACTGATAAATTCAAGTATCAACAGATCTAATAAATCAGATAATGTTATCAATCGATAAAGTGAGTCACACACATCTCAGTACTAAGATACTAACTCTGCATGCATACACACACTCACACACATCACAATATATCAATTTCATTCTCCATCACCAATTCAATCTCACCCTAATATAGTCCACTGACCCGATCTATCAATGAAGCAACATCTCATTATTTAATCATCAAATTTACAATTAAATTCTCTTTTGGTTATTATTCATAAGGAAAACAATAACTATCACTCATAAGTCTAGAATGCCAGAACAAATTGATAACAATGTTGATAATAGATACACGACATATCAATAAGGTAATATCAGAGCATCACGGTATAACAATAGTGACCAGCATGAACAGAATAATGCAGAAATCATATATACATTTGCATGAAACAATAAGATAAAACGCTGAAAATAAAATAGATCAATAAATAAACACTCATATGAAATGACGCGGTTTTGGATCTAAATCGTCGTCTGGTCTTCACTGCACGAACCGGTATGGATCTTCGGATCAACTCGTGGGTCGGTTTTCGAATCGCCAGTGTATCGGGTCCATAACGGGCACAAATTCGGATCAGGTCTGGGTCTTCTGTTACGGCTTCGGATCTCATGAGCGGGTCTGAGTCGCTGCAACACGCACGTAAACACACCTGAACTCACACACATATTCATGCACCCACATACAAGTATACACATACACTTACATAATTATACCCTAATACATACATACATACACATACATTTATATACATGTACTCACGCACACAGTGCACACTGTAACTCACAACACATGCATTCATATACATTAATTAAGCACACACATAATTATATACTAATACACTACACATAATATATATTGAAAAAGATAGAGAGAAGATGAAACTCACAATTATGCACAGAGGGAGGGGGAGAGCTCCGGCCAAGGGAAGCTCACGGCGATCTCCAGCGACGGCGGAGCTCGCGAATCTCACGGACAATGCTGGTGGCTCGAAGAAGGCCGCGGAGATGTGGTGCTCGACTCTGACGGTACCGCGGGGAAGGATAACTAGGAGGCCATCGTGTGGGGGTGCTCACGGCTCCGGCAAGGTAGAACGAGCGGCCATGATGTACAGGGGGAAGGGCACTGGTGTTGATGGAGTGGCACGCAGCGGCTGCGGCATG
>JAVJIF010017572.1:0-91537 GCA_038442645.1 Agave tequilana
AAATTCCTGCATATATTAGAAGTTATGACGACCCATGTAAGGTAGCCAATTTATTCTCCTCAAAGCACCAGTGCAGGGAAACATCCAAGATGTCTGCAAACCAAGTTATTCGTTGGCATTTAATTCTGAAGCAGTGACCTTGTATCATTTTTTTGTCATTACTAGGGTGCATCCACTCCCTCCATCACTAACCCCTTTTTTCTGAATTATTTCCATCCTGGTTGCGTTTACACGTTTCAATCAGCTCTCTGAACCTAAGCCTATTGCACAAACCTATTTTCTCTAACCTATATCCTCATCTACAGCAAAAATCTCCTGAACCTAAACGTATGTTCAGGTGCTATGCAGCACGGACACTTCTATCATAGGCCGTGTCGTATCCGAAACGTGTCCGACACGCGTGTATTTTTAAAAATTTTGTCACATGTCCACGTGTCGTGTCCATTTCAACGTTGCCGTGTCCGTGCTACATAGTTCACATGACGCAAATGTATAGTATTTATAAATATATTATTTAAAAATCTAAGAATAAAGTATTTAACAAGCCAAAGGTCTTACCATGGTTTGTTATTCTCTATTAAAAAGTAGGGAATTCAAAACATTCTTTTTTTGTTTCAGAGGATAAGCCTCACAATATTTTTGTCTCTGTTGTTATTTAAGAACAAAGGTGGCAATCCATTTTGAACCTAAAACCTCCCATGACTCAATCCCATCTCTTTATTCTTGGTTAAGACTTTGGAATGATAAATCCAATTCAATTAAACTTCTCTACTCGTAAATTATCAATAAACAAAATCATATGAATTTTAAAAATAACAAACAAACTCATGCAATTATCTTTAAATTTATAGTGCACATTTAATATTAAATGACTACTGATTTTATTATCTCTTTTCTTTTACCATTCAATTTTTGAATAAAAAACATATCCTCATACAAATTCCATTTTACTTAAGTAACATAATCAAGTAAACAATTTGAGTTATGATTGTTTTTTCTTTTCCTAATTCATAAGCATCATGTCGTAAATCCCCATTTTCCTTGGTAGTAACAAAATAATATCACCTCGAAATTATATTTTCTTCTGAAACAAACTTTAAAAAATATATCCAGTTATTTTATATACTAGCAATCCAGGTACATGCTATGCACATTAAAAAAATTAAAAAAAGAACAAAAAAATTACTATAGATCTGTGCTTATATATTACATGTTTTAGGAATAAAAAATAAAATATTGTGATAAAATATTATATTAAAAGTACTATAAAATATTGTGTTACATGTTTAGAACAAGTTTTGATTATATAAAACCATGAAACATATAAAACACAATATTAAATTAGTGTTTACGCATGTTATATAGCTTATTTAATAAAATATAAAAGGCAAAAAAGTTATTACCAATTGATGTTTACCATGTGCTTATCCAAAAGAAATAGGTATAGGACAGAAATTTCTAAACTAATTTTCATTTAATTTTTTCAAACTATTAATATTCTATAGCCAAGGTTCTAAATATCGGATATCGAAATCGTATCGGATGGGGGTTTTTCATATCGGATATCGGGGGAGATATCAGGGATACGCGCGCATATTGGGCGTTCATATCAGACACTATATATAATGAAATATTGGTAATTAAAAGTTGATTTAGAGTCATACATATCATCTACCCATAAAAATGATGTAATATGCTTGCAAAGACAGTAAAAACAATATACATTTGCACCAGTTGTGCAATAAATAAGTTATTTCATATCGGGCGATATATTGGCAAATATCGGGGCGATTTATCGGCCGATATTTCAAATATCGGCCATTTTTTGCTGCAAACGATATGGCGAACGATTTCCCCATATCGTATCGGCAGCAGAAAAAAGGAGATATCGGACGATATCTCGGCCGAATCGGCAGATATTTAAAACAGGGTTTATAGCTAACGCCTAAATTTATTTATGCTAAATTGTGAGTTTTTATTAAAGATAATGTTTCCTCATCTCTCGTAGTATATAAATGATGTGCTTATGTTTTTTCAATGGTTTTAAAAACCAAAAATTGATAACCATTAATCGATGAGTTTAACAACGTTTTCTTGAAACTTAGTTGAACATAAAAAATTTAAAATTCATTTAATTCCGATATTTTTTTATGCTTCATTTATTAGGATAACAAATTTGTTCTCTCTATAGTATTCTATATTTTTAATAATTAGATTATCTAGCTGTTACATGATAGCCTTGAACTTTAACCAGTGACCAAATACTTTCAAATAAAGATGGTTATTTAGTTTGAGAGACTTCAGAAATAACAGATAGAAATAGTGAAAGACTAATTCTTCAAGATATAATATCAATAGAGATAAATATTTAATTTGAGAGACTTTAGGTGAGAAAGAGAGAGAACTGTTATGTCCATATAGCATTAAATATATAGAGAGAATAATTAGATAGATAACGGTTTGAAATATGGATAAAAAGATATATATTTTTAGTTTGAGTGATTTTAGATTAGAGAGAACTAGCCTTTTAGTTCGAGTGATTTTAGATTAGACAAAATTAGCCTTTTTTAAATTACTTAAACAGCCTTGTTTTAAAGTCTAAAGTTCTATTATGACAATCCTTGTTTTAGAAGATTAGAAGCACTGATGTCCCGGTTCAATCCTCATTCACATTTTTATGGCTCTTTTAGCTCACTGTAATCAACTGATCACATTTTAGATTAAACTCATTGAAAATTACGTAATGGCTATCCAGTCTCACAAGTAAACAATATTTATAGTTCACCAAAAGTCATATCAAACTTCTCTCTTCACGTGCAAGTCTCCCAAAAAAAAAATCTAATTAAACTTTACTTTCACTACAACTGCTAGGTTAGATGCCAAAACGTTGAATAACATTATAATTCTCTAGAATAGTTAATTAACATGAAATTAACTCAGATTTATTGATAATATGTGTATAATTACCAACAAATGAGCATATATGTAAATTTAAATTTAATATTAAGAGTACACAAGCAATCTGTATTTTGCGAAAAGTAAATAAGCAAAAAAAATGACTACTACATATTTCTGCGCGTGTTTTGTTACATGGGCATGGAGACTAGTATTAACTTACAAACATAAAACACATTCTGTCCAAAAGAACCAAACCAGTAAGGTTATCTACAAGACAAATAACTTTTGTTGTAAAAGGGCATAGCATAGTTCACATCAGTGTTCTAAGAAACCCGTTATAACTCGTTATATAACTTAACGCTGGTCAATCATTACGTAACAGGGCTAAAAATACAATGTTTCATAACTATAGTTATTTTTCTCGTAACGTTCGTTACGTTACGTTATTAACGTAGCGCATCGTAACTTACGTTCAGTGTTTTAAATATCGGATATCAGCGATATACCAGTCAGCAAAATTATATACCGGATACCGAATACCGGGTGATATATCGCGATATGTTACTGAATACCGTTGATATATCAATAGTCAATACGTATAAGACATTATTAAAAGAAATAAATTATTATCCAAACATTATACAAAAACATCATTGAAATACCACAATGAACATAGAATAAAATAAAACGATCTCTCAAGCAAAAAATAATAATAATTATTCAAATAAGTAACTATATCGGCCGATATATCAGATACTTCATCTCGGTTATCGGCCGATATATCGGCTACGTGGCGATATATCGACTCATATCGGTCCAAAACGATATCCGGTAAATTTTTTACACTTATCGTATCGTTTTGGATAAAATACCGGTATCTCGGCCGATATATCAGTATATTGGCCGATATTTAAAACAATGCTTACGTTACGGTGCAAGTCGACTATCTATAACCCCCCCCCCCAATTCGCTCGATTTAGGGCCCAAAAAAAATCCTCACTGCAACGTTGTCGTTTCCGTAACCACGTCATCGGCGCAAAGAAAGAAGAAAGAAAAATAAGACCTACCTTCAGTGGTTCTCCGTCGTCGCGGTTCTCGCCGCGTCTCCAAGTGGTGGTTCTTCGTCGTGGTTCTCGCTGGCGTCATCTCCAAGCACGTGTAAGCTCTCCTCTCTCTGCCTCTGATCTCCCCCTCTCGATCTCTCTCTGCTCCGAGATCTGGAGAGAGCCAAGAGAGATCGGGAAGGGGAGAGCAGAGAGTGAAATATATAGTAGGAGAGGGCATAGAGAGATAAATGCTAAAAAAATTGGTTGAGATAATATTATCAAAAGATAATTGCTCAAAAGATAAATGTGAAAAATTATCATACTTGTTATAATTCAATTATCATGCTTGTTATAGTTTGTTACGTTTGCGAACTTATTATGAAATTTGTTATGTTTGCAAACTTATTATAACTTGTGAATGTAAAAAATTATTATGATACTTTCTAAAAATTGTTGAGACTTGCTAAATGTGTTTATATATAATTTGATATATTTTTAGATTTTTTAAAATTATTTTCCTATTTATAAAACTCTTAAATATAGTATATATATTTATTTTTATTAAATAAATATTAAATCGCGTAACTTACGTTATGTGTTACGTTATAACCTATACTAACATAACAAAGAAAAAAATGTTAATGTCATGTTATTGTTATTTTAAACATTGGTTCACATTATGTAACTTGAGGCAAGAAAGGTCTACAAATTTGTAAGCGTTGGACACAGTCAACAAGCATATCGCGTTTGGCACATTGCACACCAAATTTAGGGGAATTGTCCTACATATCAATACAATTACACATCAAAGCAACTAGTTGAAGCCCCTGCATTCAATGAAGAAAAAGCATTTCTTTTTCATTGTTTTTCACTGCAAAGTTCTAAGGTTTTGAATTCTTAATATTGGTATAGGATTTCATACCCCATTTTTGTATCAATTTCAGCAGTTTGAACTGTTGGATGAAAGTATAAAATTGCTAACATCAGCAGTTCAATTATTTTTCCAAGTTAACTAAAAATATCAAAATAAATAATAAATACAATTAGCATTGCCTTGACTTTTTTGAATAACCGACGAAGTTTAGATTAGGTTTAATTTAACATAGCAGTGGAATCAGCAAATCAAAAAAGATTATTTTTGGAACGAAATTGAAAATAGAAAGGTATTAAGAATTACTAACCCAATTACATGAATAAGTTGATAAGTTAAAATTGTCAAAAGGCCCAAATAAATTCATTTTCATTATTTACTTATTCACCGTTTGTCTATTGTTTGTGATTCTTGAAAATTATTTATTAATTGCTCAGATCTGTTAGATGATGTGTATAATGAGTTAATTTATACTGATTTGTTCTTAAATGTCAGTTTGATAGTAAACATTAAATTTAAAAGTACTATGGGTGGGGAATTTGAATAGTAAGTGTACTTTATTATGTTCGATTTGTGAATTATGGGGATTTGAGTAGTAAGCTTACTTATATATGTTCGGTTTGTGAATCTAGATTGTGTATCCTTTTCATGCTCAGATTTGGTAAAATCTTGGTATTGGTGTCGGTATCGACTAATGATTTTTTGCATCAATATCATTAACATCAGCCGCCGTCAATCTTGGCTATATCGGGAATATTGGCCCCGTTATTGGCAATATTATAGGGTTAATATCGTGACAAGTAGCTCAAACCGGATACGATATTGCAAATCAGATTCGGTCGAAATCTGAAGCCATGGTACAGTCCTTGTCAAAATAATAGTATACTGTTACAGAGTAGTGAGCATAATTTATTAGGATGCGATTTGAAAATTTTATTGTACTAAGGAGTAGTGCAGTAAGCAACTTCAATTTCGACAATGTTACATGTTACTTGGAAAACCATCTAATGCCCAGAAAAAATTGGATTTGGTTCAGTTGTGTTGATGTGAGAATCCAAACCCAAACCAATTAAACCAGATTCGTGCCTGGTCTGTTTATAACCAGAGCCCATACCAAAATCCATCTAAGTTAGTGGTACTCCCAAGACCTCAGGTCCCTCTCACGCATACCTTTTTGTCCTTATCTTTAACGATAATCCTGACAAAGAGGAGTAAACAACGGGCTGAGTGTTTTTTTTCTTTTTCCTTTTTCTTCTCTTTGATTATCCCATCAAAATTCAGATTTCAGATTAGGACAAAAGAATAACCAACTGTATTGTTAGGCATTGGTCCATTTCAATGTTACCGGGTATGTGGAACGCTTTGGTACGCGGTATGAAAATGGGAACGGAAAACATGATGGTGGGGGTAGCATTCTTCGGATCCCTTGGTCGGAACGAAATACGTTCATCCGGAACACAGAATGATTTTTGAATCATTAACACGTGTTTGTAGTGCTTTAGATTTTAAGTTTTTCAAACTTAGAATTTAAATTTACATTTTAATTTTGTTTCGTTAGATTATATTCATTAACAGTAACGGTTCGTGAATTTTGCCGATCTGGATCACAAACGTACCACAATTGGGAACATGCAATCCAGATCAGAAATCATGGTGGTAAGGACAAATTCGTTAACACTGGTCCATTTCAGCCTATATATCAGGTTGAAATTGTCTGATACAAAATATTTACAGGTGAAACAACATCTACTCCGTCAACCCCAATTTTAGACCCCCTTGGTCTTAGGCAGTTGAAACTCCAATGTAAATTGGCCGATCCACACTAGAATCAGCCGGATTTTTAATCCTTGGTTCAAAGCAATTACAATCAGTCACCTCTTAAAAATCACATATACCAATATCCTGTCTACAAGAGGATTCATCAAGAGTTGTGCACTGTTGAGAAAACTTCAGTTGAATGGTCGTGTTTGGTTATAGGGAAGTGGGGAAGTGGGAAACCTCATTTCTCACTTCCATTGTTTGTTTTGATTCGGAAACCTTTTCCTTTTCCTTTTTCCCTTTATCACCTCTTTTACACTACCATTTTCTCATTTCCAGGGTGCTACAGTTAATTTTGGGGTCAAGTAAATTTTACTTGTAATAAGTTATACCTCAAAATATTAATTTTGATGTCATGTAAATCTCACGTGCAGTCCAATTATAGTTCTAAAACGTCACTTCAGAATTAATTTTTAATTTAATATTCTTTTATGGTAAACTTTGTGGTCAACTTTTTCACTTCCACTTCCACATTACTAATCAAACACCAAAAAACACAATATATTTTTTCACTTATACTTCCACATTACAACCAATCACCGGAAATGAAAATTGCACAAATCCTAATTTCCCACTACACTTTCACATTTCACATCCTCATTTCCCAATTACACCTTTTCCTCCCACTTCCATCAAACCAAACAGACCCTTATTGGATTTTCTTCGACTTCTGAACAGACTTATGAAAAGACTTCAGATAACAACACAATAAAAACATGAAGTCAAATTTGAGATGAACAGAAAAATGCATTTCATTATCCTAGAACATTATGGAAATGGATATTTTTAGCTCTTTTTTTTCTTTGTTTCAGCCCTCCCTGAGTTTTGGTATTGAAATGTTTTAAGAATTTCAACAGTTTCACTTTGATTTATTTTTTCTATTTAAAGTTTAAGGCAGTGAAAAAAATAAAATATACATAAGAATTGTATTTCACTTAATAAGTATGAACTTTTGCATTTGAGAAGCAAACATGCTTATTAGATACTCTAATGTAATCATACTGAATGCTTCTAAACACAAACATCATCAATGTTTCACATGCAAACTTTTAGTTGGTTAAGATCTAAGAAATGTTATTATTTTGTCGATAAGAAATGTATATTATGTAATTTAATTATGATCTCTTAAAAAAAAAAAATTTCATTTAAACAGCCATAGACTTGCAAAAGCCTACATGGTCAAAAAGTGACATCTAGCACAAGTAATTTCAAAAAATTTCTTTATATTATCATAATCATATTGCCAATGAATAACTACAAATAGGCATGTCAATGGGTCGGGTCTGAACCCCATACCCGACCTACCAGTCCTGATTAAAGGGGTCTGGTTTGATTTATATACCCGCAGACCCAAATAGGACCCGGACCGGTTTACCCTATTAGTAAACAGGTCAGGTCTGATTTTACTTGAACCATACCCGATTAGACCCGAACCTGATTAATTAATAACCTAACACTCACTCTCTCAGTCGCCTCTCTCACTCTCTCAACCTCCCTATCTCTTCTTCTTTCTTGAATTAGAAGAATCAGTCTTTTTGCTTTTGGCTTCTGATTTCTTGCAATGATCTATAATTAATGGCAAAAGCTGAAGATTTCGTCGATCAAAAGAATGATGATGATAAAGAACAAGAATAGAAAGGTGAGAATTTTAACATGGATTTTTCTTTTCCCGTCTATTTTCCCCCATTTTTGTGTAGGTTGCTAATGCTTATGATTTTTTTTCAAAAAATTAAGGAAACTATGGAAGCAATTTAAGCAGCAGAAATTTCTACAGAAGAGTAGGAGAAATTATCAGAAGAAAGCTCATAGAACAATCAAAATCAAGAATATGATGTTGTGGCTGCTGAATTTGACGGCTCAATCAAAGGCCTGATCGATCAAGATCCGAACTAGCAGCAGAATCCCTCTTCCGCTGAGATCACGACCACTGATGGAGAGTTTGAACTCCAAGAACCATCGAACACCATCGATCTCAGCTGCTCCTACAAGATCGCCACCAAAATCTCAGTTGAAATCACGAAATCCGGTGAAAATGGTGGCGATATCACAGAAGAGGAATCTAATGGCGAGCAGCTCTCGAGATCCAGGTGGAGATAGAATCTGGCATTGATCTCATTATCGGCGAGATCGCAGTGAAAACCGTCAAAGGCGCTACCAGATGTCACCAGAGAATCGCATGGCGTTGAGGAGGGACGTGGAGGCCAAGGAGGAGAAGTTAGACTCAAAGACAGAGGTGGTGAGGTAATCGGTTCGGGTCGGGTCGGGTAATCAGATCTGGACTCGTCACTAAACGGGACAGGTATGGAAACAGTTGTTCTGGACCCGTGGGTAATCGGATCGGAGCTGGTACCTGTAATGGTAATTGAGTCCGAGTCTTGATAACTAGAGTATCGCCCCAAACCCAACCCGTTAACAGGCCTAACTACAAAGACTCTTTATTTACAGCCAATATAGAAATACTTTTTCAAACTTTTGAAATATTAGGGCAATAGACATAGAAATATACGTACATTTACAAGTTAATTAGGTTAGTAGAACAGACTTTGAAATAAATACACATTGGAGTTGAGGACTTCTGTACAGCTCATCTTAATTCAAATGGAATCAGATTTCTGAACCCAAAACAAATGACAGCATATATTTATCTCGTTCAAGTCCCCTCCCTCTCCAAATACCTAAATCAATGCAGGATTAGGAAAGGCAATGAAGAGATTAGAAAAGGAATGAGGGATGAAACATGATACGGCAATAGTGCTTGAGTAGAAAGGAGAGAAGCAATAGCCAATTCCAGGGGAGGGAAGGACGCACAAATTTTACAAATTTTATAAGTAGGACAACGATCAAGACTTTGAAACCAATACCATTTGATTCAAGGGGAACTAAACTGCTCTTCCTAGCATGGTTCAAAGTCTCGGTCTCCGCCGCCGACTTGGCCGGCACCGAGACGGATTGGTCTCGGCGACTCGGATCGGACTCAGACGATACGCGCAAAATGCTACATAGAACGCCAAAAAAATTATGAAAAAATCATGACAAATCGTAAAAAAATATAAACATCAAAATTCATGTAATATAGTAAACTGCACAAAATAATTCATAAGTACTCGCAAGCATCCTTCCATCTGACCGGGTACATGTGCTATATGTTACTTCAATCTAGTGATACCACCATTGACTTGTTTCCCACAATAATTACACTTCACAACTTTTCTACTTCCACCAACAGGGGTACCATGTTCCCATCCAATATCGCGTTGCTTTAGAGCCATACTGAAATTTAAAAATATCTGTTAAATTAAATTAAAACTAAAATTAACTAAATTAAAACAAAATTAAATTAAACTCAATTAAATTAAACTAAATTAAATTAAACTAAACTAGTTTATACTAGATTAAGCTAAACTAACTTAATTACCTAACTTCAATAAAATTATTTACCTAACTTAATTATAATTACAAAATTTTATTAAATTAAATTAACCTAAATTAAGTTTAACTAAACTAAACTAATTTAAATTAAATTAAACTCAATTAAATTAAACTAAATTAAATTGAGTTTAAATTAAATTAAACTAAACTAATTTATACTAGATTAAGCTAAACTAACTTAATTACCTAACTTCAATAAAAATAAGTTTACCTAAACTAAACATTTAAATTAAATTAAACTCAATTAAATTAAACTAAATTTAACTAAACTAAACTAGTTTATACAGAGAGGAGAGGATCAGAGGAGAGATGGAGACAGAAAGGGAGAGAGACAGAGAGACAGGAAGGGGGGAGAGAGACAGAGAGACGAAAGAGGATCAGAGGAGAGACGGAGACAGAGAGGGAGAGAGATGGACAGAGGGACAGAGAGGAGAGGATCAGAGGGAAGAGAAAGGAACAGAGAGAGACGTAGACAGAGAGGGAGAGAGAGGGACAGAGAGACGAGAGAGGTTCAGGGGGGGAGAGAGGACAGAGCGAGAGAGACGAGGGAGAGAGACACGGAGACAGAGGGAGAGGGACACAGAGAGACGGAGACAGAGAGAGGGAGAAGAGAGATCGACGGAAAGAAGAGGGGGGGCGAGAGAGAGAAGTACCTGCGCGGGGACGGGGACGGCGGGGTTATTTTTTCTGCTTCAGATCCGCAGGCCCGACGTGAGAGATCGTGAGATGAGCAACGTGAGAGAGAGATCTATCTCTCTCTTTTTATCTTCGGTTCACTGGTGCCGAGTCGACCCGGGTCGGGTCCGACTCGGGAGAGAGGACAGAGCGAGAGAGACGAGGGAGAGAGACACGGAGACAGAGGGAGAGGGACACAGAGAGACGGAGACAGAGAGAGGGAGAAGAGAGATCGACGGAAAGAAAGAGGGGGGGCGAGAGAGAGAAGTACCTGCGCGGGGACGGGGACGGCGGGGTTATTTTTTCTGCTTCAGATCCGCAGGCCCGACGTGAGAGATCGTGAGATGAGCAACGTGAGAGAGAGATCTATCTCTCTTTTTATCTTCGGTTCACTGGTGCCGAGTCGACCCGGGTCGGGTCCGACTCTGAGTCGACTCGGTCGACTCGGCCGAGTCGCGTAAGACTCGGCCGAGTGACTGAGTCGACTCCGAGTCGGACCCAACCCGGGTCGACTCGGCACCCGCCTTTCGACTCGGGTCGAGTTGTATCCGACTCGACCGAGTCGTATCCGACTCGGCTGATTCCTTGAACTATGCTTCCTAGTTGAAATGAACTCAGGTTTCCTAAACCCAAAACAAGGATACTATATATGTATCTCATTAAAGTCCCCTCCTCCAAATACCTAAACTGATGCAGAATTAGAAAGTTGTATTGCATGATGTAGAAGTTACAGCATGGGCGGAAAGACAGAAGCAGTAGCCAATTCCAAGTACCACAACACGCGCGCGCGCACTCACACACACAGAGCGAGAGGCACACAAAAACAAAAACAAAAACAAAACAAACCCCGGCCTCTCCGAAGCAGTAATTCCTTGGGGGGATCTGCCGATATCCGTGTTCATTTCAGACTTTTGCAAGTACTAGGGTGATTAGCTTGGTTCTGATGGAAATCATCATTTTAAGGGTATGGTTTTGCACGGAAACTGAAAATAAGAACTATTTTGAATGAAATCCTTGGACCTTGCTTTTAACTGAGCCTGTCAGAGTTTAACTGTTGAAGGCACTGTAATAAAAATATGCATAAAAGTTGTATTAAAATTGGAATATGTGTTCTTGTCCAACAAGCACAAATATTGAGAACTCAGGTATTCTGTTCCAGGCTTCCAGCAAATCTCTTTATATAAGATAATAAAAGAAATGCTTTCAGGGTGGAGATGCTAGTATCCAATAAATAAGCTTTGTGCGATCACCAACATGCTGTCCGCATCTTTACCTAACCAATTGTAAAATAAATGCATATATATATATATATATATATATATATATATATATATGAGAAAATGTATATCAGCCTGCAGCTGAGAGAACTCTCTCAGCTTGCGGTGACGTGGCTCAATTTTGTCACCCCAGTAAATTGTGGCCCGCTTATAGGAAGAAGTTAAATTACTAAATACCCCTTATGAAAAGCTACTCTTTCGATAACTTTCGTTATTGTTTATTATTATTTTCCCACAAGACAATTTTTTGACCGCTCGTTGTCAGATTTAGAAAAATAAAAAAATTTAGACCAATGATTATTTAAAAATTATAAGAGAATAAAAAACAAATAATTTTTAAAATACTGCCACCAAGGTCGCAGTCATCTACAATACAAATGTAAAAAAACTGCGACCCGAGACGACACTGTGACCAAGGTCGCAGTCATCTACAATACAAATGTAAAAAACTGCGACCCGTATCGACACTGCGACCAAGGTCGCAGTCATCTACAGTGTACACTGCAAACATAACAAACTGGGACTAGGGAAATTAAAAAACAGATGACGTTAAATACACTGCGACCATGGTCGTATGACACTACAACGAATATTGAAACAACTGCGACCCGGGACGACACAGCGACCAAGGTCGCAGTCATCTACAATACAAATGTAAAAAAACTGCGACCCGGGACGACACAGCGACCAAGGTCACAGTCATCTACAATACAAATGTAAAAACTGCGACCCGGTTCGACACTGCGACCAGGTCTGTAAATTTATAATTTTTAAACAAAATTTTTTAAACAAAATGATCGGGTGAAATTTTAGAGCTGAAATTTTTTTTGAAAGGCAACTTTTTTACATAAGGTAAAAAGATGTGACAGAGGGTGTTTTCGGAAGATACAATGTTGACATGACTGACATTAAATTAGGCGGGATTTTCTATCTTTTTGTCCGCCAAAATTTATGACAGGTATGTGGCTATGATGTTGCCACGTCCTGCCGGCTGAGAAACTCTCTCAGCCTGCCGGCTGAGGTACAGTAACCCCTATATATATATATATATATATATATATATATATATATATATATATATATATATATATATGAAATTTTAATTCCATAATATACAGAAAGAACACGAATCAAATAAACAAATTTCTTAAGAACAAAGAGAATTATAGAAAGTAATGAGTGAGCTAAGCGCAAAATGTAAAATACCTGCATCCCTACGTAAAGAACAAGTGAATTAATCAGTGGTACGTTGTAGCGGGTTCCCGCTAGATTTGCTTCATTTTGGGGAAGAAGCAGTCTCTGTTTCAATTCTGTTAAAAAAGGAGATCCTTCTGGCCTTGTCTGCAGGATCACGAAAATCAAACATTCTAAAATTATCAAAGAAAATACCATTATGGACAAGAAACAAATAACAATTTTTATACAAAAGCCTGATAAATTACACTAGTAATTGATAAAGTTGTAGATAGAATAGGTTGGGTACAATCAAAAGATAATTTGACATGGCAATCTCTAAAGTTCTGGTTTACAACAGAGCCAGCTCTATGGTTGATATTTCATTACCTTCAGATACTCATCAATGTCAGCCTTAATCTGCTTTGCTTTCAGGGCACCATCAACATCAGATAGAATTCGAGGGGCCTGACTGATTTCAGCTAGAAGATCAATCTGCATTAAACAAAACAGGTTTTCAAATGTTAGAAACAGAACTTTGATTCGGGAATTAAAAGAGAAAATACAGGGAGCTCCAACTACATTCAGCAGCACCTTTAAGTTTGGAGTGGACGGATCAGGAAGTCTCATGTTGCGTGGAAAAGCACTTAGAATAACATTCCGCATCTGGATGCAACTAGGAGGAATCACATCACAAAAGCTGAAGTGATAGTCACACAGAAACTCAGGAAAATCATGCAGCAGTACAAGCAACACCCTTAATGTGCCCTTGTACAAAAAGTGAACCTGAATGCAAGCAAAGAGCAGATATTTTTTAAAAAAAATGTTAACTGTACAAGATGAACCCACTTTAAAAATGTACAAAACTATATTGAAGAGGACAGCAGACCGGCTCTCCTAGCTCAGCATTCCTCAAGTAAGGCTCCATGAATTTGAATAAATCGACAAGCAACCGCTGGAAAAATGGCCAACCCTTTGGGGCAGTGGTAGTGAGAAGTTTTGGCATGAAACTTCTGTGGCTAACCAACTCAAGCCATGCAAAGCTGGAAGCAACTTCAATATATTAGACTCGAGACAAAAGAAGTTGATTCTACAACATTTATATGAAGGATGAGTGTGAGTCTGGAATAAATAAAATGCATCTCCATCATGCAATTAATTACTTAATTTATAATTTACTTGTTATAATTTTTTATTTTGATCACTTTCTAGTTTCCTTTACTTTAAAAAAACCCCAGCAATTTTTTTCAGCTAAAGCCCCTGGAACCTGAACTCAGCTTTGCCGCTTTATTCCCACTTCCATTTTCAACAATATTGCGGCACAGACAGAGCACAACCCAAAATAAATAAATAAATAAATAGTAAATCAAAAGAGGGAAAGTAAATAGACTAAGCCACCACCACAACATTGGAATGAAGATTCCAGCATCACCTAATCCTTTACTCAGATAAAATTATCGAACAGAAGAGAAAAAGCATTCACATGTCTGGTAATATTGATGCTTCCCTTCTCTTGGAAGTACAGAAAAATAGATTAACTATATAACCAAAAATTTATCATAAAATTAAACACCTGCCACAGGATAAGGAACCTTATTAGTTCGTAATCACACTTAGCCAATCTTCATTTATATTCCCAAAATTCAAGTGAGGCCGACGGTTGCACCCACATTGCTGGGATCAGGCAAGCAACAAGGTAAGTCTTCTCAACCACTTACTAGCTCAGCAAAAAAATTAAAATGTGTGGGTTTTTATACATTTTCTAACCAAGATATATTATAGGCTGAAACTAATGGTTAGCTAACCTGCCTAGGCCAGGCACTGATGTCAAAGACCTAGTAGCGGCTTATCTTAGGTGAAAGGGCTAGTACACGCATTCAAACCCATCCCTTGTTCTAACTCTAACATCAAAATCATCATTAGTTAGAGGAAGAAGTAAAAATACTTATGATTTATTCCACCCCTAAACCGGGAACAAGATAGCTTTGTAGATTAACTACCACCCACAACCAACAGGCACCATCAATAATCCCCCCCCCCCCCAAAAAAAAAAAAAGGAAAAAGAAAGAAAAAAAAAAAAACACAAAAGGAAAAGAAAGCCCTAACCCAGAAGTAAAAATATTTACGGTTTACACAGCAAAATACAAAATACTACCATTAGAAGCTGATCAAACCTAAATCATGTTACTCCCCCGCCCTTGAACCAAGACAAGATGGTTTTGCAGATTAAAGACTCCTCCCGGTTATTGTTTATATTGCTCCTAGCACAACATTTTCCCATTTATGGAGAAGAAACTGGTACTTAATTTCTACTTTCTTCATTTTGCCTCCTTGGCTCTGCACCCATCTTCGTTATCCTTTCCAATCTTCTTAGCTACCGTTCCTATTTGTTTTTACTTTTTCTTCCTTTTTTTTTAATTCAGTTGGTTTTTGGAAGAAATAAGGTTTTCTTTTTCCTTTCATTTCTTCTCACCTCGCTCTTCATTCCTCTTTTTTCTGCTTCTCCCACTTCTTTTTTATTGTTTCTTGCATCTTCATTCCGTTTATACTTCTTAGCTGCTTCTTTCTTTCCTTCTACTCGGCTAACATTTAGGTATAGCAAAGCCTTGACTAGTAAACCGAGTCAACCGACCACTTTGCTTTTACCTGGTTTACAACATTGATTTAAAACTAAGGTTTGAAATCTAATTATTACATGAATCAGCTCCCCTACCCTCCCTTGCTTATATTTCCCTTTGCACGGGATTTGGCACTGATTAACAACGAATTGAAGTTATGTTGAGACCTCTTCTTGCTCCATTGCCAGCAATATCTACTTGGAAAAGATCTTAGATGATGATGTCAATCAACAATTTTGGGCCCTCTCCCAAGTATGGAATTCAGTTGGACCCATGCTTCTAAGGTTTCTGTTACTCTTGATCCAAATATTGCTACAGGATTGAGAGTTAACCTTAAGAGTAGATGATACAAATGTAAAGAGCATTTCAGAGAATATCAACAACAGAGCCCTTTATAAACAGAGTGGATGAAGATAGCACTCAAACACATTGCAAAAGGGGCCTCGAATCCACATTTGTTAAGGATTGACAACAAGAAGTGGTTTATCTACTAACAAATGAAGTCAGACACCAACTATAGATATACGGCAATATAAGCCAGCTCGCAAGGAAAACCTATGATTTGTAGATACAGATGGCGACTCTTGTAGCACCCATATGGACATGGGTGTCAAACATTCCAATTCTCCAAAATTCAAATATTATGGCATCGCTACATATGTGTTTGTTCAACATATACATATTAAACACACTGATAGGGGTCAAGATCCAGACTATTAAAGGACTGAGTCGACTGACAATAAATGAGCCAGCCCTTGACTATAGACCCATAAAACGGCCGGATTAAAAAGCAAGTTACCTAAGATATATACGGATGTTTTGCAGATTAAGATTGAGTGGCATACTATGAAATAGAGTTAGGTCAAGTACCCTAACTCAGAGACCGAAAAACTCAACCTAATTTGTAATTATTTTCAGATAACTATATTTGTCCTAGATTTTTAGATACATTTAAGCTCAACCAAGTAGACACCTCCATCTTGCAACTTGCATAAAAGGGCGTTGTTCAACGTCTACAATTAAAGCTAGAAAAAAGAGGATGGTAAAAATGAACTACAATGATTCCTTCTCCCTGATAAACCATTTTCATCTTCTCCCCCATTCAACAATTTGCTCTTTGTCGTCTCTCGAAATCAAGGAGGAAGAGCTCATATCATGCACCAACATGATTCTTTGGGTTCAAAATCATTAAAGATATGAATTAGGGGTATTTAAGGGAATTAATGGAGGAAACCCCAGGATGTCACGGGGAGGAGGGAGGGAGGGAGAGTGAGAACAACGGCTGCTACATGCAAAAGAGAAATCTTGATCAATTTCATTTATGGAATCAGAATGGAGTTAGGTCAATCATCCGGACTCAGAGACCAGAAAACCTGGCCTGATTTGTAATTATTTAAGATATTTCAAGCTATACCTATCCTGGATTGTCAGATACCTCTGAATGAATCTGGTAAATGTTTGCTGCTAAGTTGGGTTCAGCTCAGCCGAGTAGATACCTCTATCTTGCAGTAAAAGGGGATTCTCAACACCATTTAAAGCTGGAGGGAAGATTATGGTAAAAATGAAAGAAAATTAGAGGGGAAAAAATACCAAAGATGGACACCACTTATCGCGATGCATCACTGTCCAGGGGCCATGCTACCAGTTACAGTGTTGCAATGAAGGGGCAGAGTACAGATGAATCGGGAACAAAATCGGGCTAAATAAGATTGCAACTTCGGTGACAACCCAAGCGACATGCGACACATTTTTTTTCTTAGAAGTGGATTAGGTTGGGCCAAGTTAAAGTAGGATATAATATAAGTCATAACTTAAATCCCCAACCCTCTCTCCCTTCTCAATCTCTCCCCCTCTCCATCTTTAAAGAAGTGAAACATGGGCCAATGGAGAACATGATCAATGTGATGTACAATCGCTGAACACAAAGGGGTTCTCCTCCCTTCTGTCTTCTTTCTTGTTTCTCTTAGAACTGACGCGCTATTACATGGCTAAACACAAGGCACTTCCACATCGCAAGTCTCCACCTAACACCTTTTGAACATCAAAAATGATAAATCACAAAAGACAGTGATAGGACGAGCAGAATATATGGAAGCCTCTCTCTAAGGTTTGTCTAGGTTCCATGATAACCACATCCAGCCTATGTACCACAAACACTCATATCGTGAAGTCATGTCGTATCGGAAAAGTGTCTGACGGACATACGTGTCATGTGCATTTTTAAGAACTGTTACATGTCAGCGTGTTGTATCGATGTTAGTGTTGTTGCGTCCCTGCAACAAAGCATCCAACAGATAAACCTTATCCTTTAAGGGTCAGCATGTATATTAACATGACTTGTCAAAACGCTATAGTGGATAAAATCAGTTAGGTAGTGTTTAATGTGGTGCTTCATTGCATAAAATATTGAAAAAAAGGAGCTAACCATGGCAAATAACAAAAAGGAAGCCTCTGCAGATGGTGTGTGCAGCCTTAAAGGGATTCATCGCCAATATCTATTATGACAAGGCACTAAATAGGACTAAATGAAATATGACAACCCCTCGTTCTATCTACAAACAGTGCCTCCCCAAAACATTCTACACGTGAAGAGAAAGAAGCGAAAATCCAAGATAAGTATTGTATGCTACAGTAATACAACTATCACATGACGTCCGACCTGGCTTTTTTGGTTGGTTCCTAGGCAGATACCCTCTGTGCGTGAACAATACTTCCTTCAAAACATACAAACCTTTGAAGGGGAAGTGTTAAAAAAAACCAAAATGAAATAATATACTACAAACATGCAAGGTACAGACCCAAAATTTAATCAACAATGATAGGGACTGCATTGCAAGACAAAACTATCTACCTCAAATGTGACATGTTGCAGCGCCTACGAGTTTACTAAGCAGATGCAAGGCACAAGCGCAAAATCTAATCGCTATTAATGAAGACTGCATTGTACGAGAAATTTACCACCAAAAAAATGTTACAAGTGTCCTTATACAAACAAATTTACCTTGCATGTGGCATGTTTCACTTGCCTCCAAAATCGATCGTGAACATATTATAAGGAAGATGTGTTAAAATGGCATATGATATGGTGCTCTCTAGCCTAGTCTTTAAATTTTGATACACCAAGGACTGCCAGGATGGTTTATGTTGGGTGAAAGCTCGAGATTAGTTGAAAAGTTTACAGTAAAGGTAGAGAGATTTCATCTAGGCATGTAATCAACATAGCCAAACTCCGCCAGGGTCCCGTTCACTGCCTGTCCCAAGCCAGAATAAAGGAGGAGGGTTGTGGTAAGCCTGTGACAGCTAACGTAAAATATTATCACATACTATGAACATGAATCAAGAACTACATTTCGTTAGGGCATCCACTACTGAGCGACGCGCTACATCGGGAGCCAGGTGTAGTGAAAAGTGGGCAAGGGTTGCTAGGTCGTCGTCCAGAAACGACGCGCCACATCGGCGCCCGGATGTGGTGTCAAATGAACAAGGGTTCCAACACTTTTATGAGCGGGTGAGGGTAAAAAAAAGTAGCTCATGAATATAGGATTAGATTAGCATCATGGAACATAGGTTCTCTTACAAATAGATTAGCAGAGTTAGTTGATGCTATGGTTAGACGGAATGTTAGTATTTTGTGTGTGCAGGAAACTAAGTGGGCAGGTAAAAAAGCTAGAATAATAGAGCCTTGGGGTTATAAACTTTGGTATACTGGTAGAGATAGAAATCGTAATGGGGTGGGTGGGTGTGATCATAGATAAACAATTACTTGAGGATGTAGTTGAGGTTAGAAGAAAGGGTGATAGAATTTTACTAGTTAGACTTATTTTAGGTAGGGAGATTTTTAATGTTATTAGTGTCTATGCACCGCAAGTAGGACTTGATAAGTGAAGTAAGAGCCAATTTTGGAAGATTTAGATGAGATTGTGCAAGGCATACCCAGTAGAGAAGCTTTTCATAGGCGGTGACCTCAATGGGCATATAGGAACTAGTCGTTATGGGTTTGATAGTGTACATGGAGGATTTAGTTTTGGAGAAAGAAATGAACCAGGTAACTCGATTCTAGATTTTGTTTTGTCATATGATTGATCTTAGCGAATACTTTATTTAGGAAGAGAGTCTCACTTATCACTTTTAGAAGTGGATCAAGTGCGAGCCAAATAGATTTCTTTTTAACTAGAAAAGTAGATAGAGGTTTTGTATGGATTGTAAGGTAATACCGGGTGAGAGTGTAGTAACCCAACATAGACTCTTAATTTTAGATGTCCGGATTAGAAGGAGATTTAGAAAGATTAAACATAAGTTAGACCCTAAGATTAAGTAGTGGCGGCTAAAAAAAGGTAACCAAAGAATTTTTGTAGATCGAGTAGTACATGAAGCAGATTGAAAAGCCCAAGATGATCCCAATACATGGAACAAAATTGCTAACTGCATTAAAAGAGTAGCTAAAGATGTACTTGGTGAGTCACGGGGTGGAGCTCCACTATGTAAGGACACATCATGGTAGAATGAAGAGGTAAAAGCTGCCATTAAGATCAAAAGAGACTCTTATAGAGATTTGAAAAAAAATTATGATGAAGTGAGTTTTGAGAGGTATAAGCTAGCCAAGAAGGAGGCTTAGAAAGCTATTCAGAATGCAAGAGCTAAAGTGTACAAAGAAGTGTATGAGAAGTTGGATATCAAAGAGGTTAAAAAGGATATATGCTCGAATAAGGGAAAGAAAGACTACAGACTTATGTACTGTGAGGTGTGTCAAAGATGAGGATCAGAAGGTTTTAGTTCGAGATGAAAAAATTAAAGAAAGATGAGAGAGTATTTTGACAAATTGTTTAATGGTAGTTCTACTCAAGACTTGGATGACCTTACCATTCAGTGCCAGATATGAAACATAATATATGCGCAGAATAAGCGAATCTGAAATTAAAGAGGCCTTGAAGATGATGAAGTCAAGGAAAGCTGTTGGCCCGGATGAAATTCCTATTGAGGTATGGAGATGCTTAGGAGAGGTAGGTGTGAGATGGCTGACAAACCTCTTTAACAAGATCTGGCTAACTAAAAAGATGCCTAATGAGTGGAGGAAGAGTACCTTAGTACATCTCTATAAGAACAAGGATGATATCCAGAGTTGTTCAAACCAGTGTTCAAAAAAACGCGTTATGTAACGCGTTATAACGCGTTACGATAACTAACGCGAGGTACCCGTTACGAAACAGAAGAAAAAACGCAAAATCACCTAACCTGCGTTTTTTACACAGTAACGTACGTTACGTTACGTTAATTACGTAACGCACAGTAACGTACGTTACTGTGCAATCACGAAATTATAAAGGCGCGCGAGCTCGTTCTGGGATTTTAGGGCACGATCGATCCCAACCCAAAAAAAAAAAAAGGAGAAGAGGGAAGTCGCCGTCGCCGTCGCCTGCCGCCGTCGCCGATCCCTGCCGCCGTCGATTCTCTGTCACCGTCGCCGATTAACTGCTGCCGGAGGAATTGCGCCTTGAAGAAAGAAGAAAGAAGAAGAAAGAAGAAGACTTACCTGCTCGTGACCGCCGGCGGTGAGTCCTCGATCTCTCTCTAGCCCTCCGATCTCTCTCTCTCTCACCTGATCTCTCAGTCCCGATCTCTCTCTCTCTCAGCTCTCCCCCCTCCCGATCATCTCTCTCTCTCTCAGCTCTCCCCCTCCCCATCTCTCCCTGTCTCTCTCTCTGCTCTCTGGTTCTCTCTCCCCCAGCTCTCTCCCTCCCGATCTCTCTCTCTCTCTGCACTCTCTCCCTCCCGCTCTCTCTCTCTCTCTGTGCCTCTCCCCCTCTGATCTCTCTCTGCTCACGCAGAGAGAGATCAGAGGAGAGGGCACAGAGAGAGAGAGAGAGCGGGAGGGAGAGAGTGCAGAGAGAGAGAGAGAGATCGGGAGGGAGAGAGCTGGGGGAGAGAGAACCAGAGAGCAGAGAGAGAGACAGGGAGAGATGGGGAGGGGGACAGCTCGCAGGGGAGAGAGAGAGCTCGCTGGCAGGGGAGAGATTGAGATCGCCGGCAGGGGAGAGAGAGATCGCAGCTCACAGTCTCAATTCATGCTTTAATTGGCATGCTTTAAAATTCATGCTTTAAAATTCATCATCATATCATGCTTTAAAGTTTAAATTTCAATGCAGCATGCTTGTTATATTTTTTTTGCTAAATTGGCATGCTTAATTAGTTGTTAATTGCTATAATTCAATTTCAATTATCATGTTTGTTAGTTAATTAACTTAATTGTTATAATTCATTTTTATTTGTGTAGATTGATTGAATAACATGGCTAAAAGTTTGGATCCCGCACATGAATTTGCGGATCATATAGCCGGTGATCCTCCGAATGTGTTTTATTGCAAATTTTGCAAGCATAAAATAACTGCTGGAATCACTAGGCTTAAACATCACTTGGCCGGTACTAAAAAAGGCGTTAAAATTTGTGCGCAAGTCCCGTCCAATGTGAAGCAAGCTTGTAAAGACATGTTGTTGGTCACGGAGGTGGAAAAGAAGGAGTCAATAATCCGTGAAATTGGGAGGATGGGAGAACCACAGGAAGATGTGGTAAGCCAAGAATTGCAAAGCGCTGCCGGAAGCAACTCCCAACACCGAACTCTTGGGCCTATGAATAAATTTATCAATCTTGAAGCTCGCCAATCGACACTTGAGAGCTCTTATAAGAAGGAGGCAAGAGAGAAATGTGTAAGAAAAATTGGGAGATGCATCTATGCACTTGGCCTTCCATTTAATATCATTCAAACTCCTTATTGGAAGGAGATGATAGAAGAGGTCGGATCATTTGGGATGGGCTTGAAGCAACCATCCTCTTATGAGATAAGTACACGGGTACTTAAAGCTGAGGTAGAGGATATAGATAAGATCAAAGTGACGCACATGGCTGCTTGGAAGCAATATGGATGCACGGTGATGTCAGACGGATGGACAGATAGAAAGAGTAGGAGTTTGATAAACTTTCTTGTGAATTCACCTGAGGGGACTTTTTTTTATAAGTCCATTGATGCGTCAGAATCGATCAAGACCGGAGATTTCTTGTGGGAGCAACTTGATAAGGTGGTGGAGGAGATTGGTGAGGAGCATGTTCTTCAAGTGATTACCGACAATCATGCATCTTATGTGAATGCCGGTGCAAGACTTATGGACACAAGAAAATGTCTTTATTGGACTCCTTGCGCTGCTCATTGCCTTGACTTGATGCTTGAAGATATAGGCAAGATGAAAATTCACACGGAGACTCTTGAGATGGCAAAGGGTATAACCCAATTCATATACAATCATGGTTGGGTTCTTAATTTGTTTCGGGCACACACAAAAGGGAAGGAACTCCTAAGACCGGCCATTACACGATTTGCTACTTCCTTCTTAACTCTACAAAGATTGTACCAATTAAGACAACCTTTGAGAAAGATGTTTGCATCCGAAGAATTCAATAGGAGCACTTGGGCAAAAAAACCAAATGGAGTGAAAGTAAAAAGAGCGGTGATTTCTACTAGAAGTTTTTGGGCCAAAGTTCTATTTTGCTTTAGCACCACACTTCCACTCGTATATGTTCTACGAGAGGTGGATTCGGATGTGAGGCCATCTATGCCTTTTCTTTATGATATGCTTGATACTGCAAAGGAGAAGATACGGGATGCGTGTGGTGGCAGTAAGAGGAAGTACATGCCTTATTGGAATATGATTGATCAGAGGTGGACAGGTATGTTGCATAGACCTCTTCATGCGGCAGCGTACTTCCTAAACCCAAGATGTTTCTATAGCGAGAATTTTAGCAATGATGCTGAGGTAAGAAGAGGCCTTCGTGAGTGCATGCAGCGCATGATCCCTGACATTCGTGAGTATGCACAGGCTGATGTGGAGTTAGATAGTTATAAACAGAAGCTTGGAGAATTTGGGAGCCAGTTAGCTCAAATGACCTTGAACGCTCGTAGTCCAGGTATAATTTAGTGAATATCTATGATTCTTTGATTCTTTGTTTAGTCATGCGATGTCTAACACTTATTCTTTTAGCTGCTTGGTGGGAGAGATTTGGAGATGAAGTTCCTACACTTCAAAAGTTCGCAGTTCGAATTCTATCTCTTACTACTAGTGCTTCCGGATGTGAACGCAACTGGAGCACTTTTGAACAAGTAAGAAAAGTTAAAACCTACAAGGCTACAACTTATAAGTTATAACTTTCTTTATAATAAATAAGCAATGACTTAATTTTAATAAATAAATTTGTTTGTTGAAGGTACATTCAAAGAAAAGATGCCGCTTGGAGCAATTACGTCTGCAATCCCTCGTTTATGTTATGTATAACATCAAGCTTCGAGAGAGGAATATTCGTAGGAGGCGATTGCATATTGATCCGATTTTGATAGAGGAGCCTGCTAGCGATGATGAGTGGCTTGTAGAGACTGAAGAGCCTTGTCTTATGGATGATATTGCATGGCTAGATGAAGTAAGGGATGAAGATGAGGCAAGGGAAGACGAGGACAGAGATTTTCTAGATGTCACTGCACTTGGTAATGAAGGTACTAGCATTGCGGTTGATAGTGAGTCTAGAGAAAAGAGACAAAGGGTAGATAGTTGTTCTTCCATGGACAAAGGAAAAGGACCTATCATTGATGATGTGGATGAGACCAGGGACGATATCGATCCGGAGGATGCTGAGTACATCTTAGAGGAGGATTATTTAGTCATCATAGATGAGATTAGGACATGATATTATTCCAGGATATTATGACTGTTTTGTATGACTGACACTGACTTATATTTGTGAACTTCTTTTGAAATTTGTTATGTTTGTGAACTTGTTATAACTTGTGAATGTGAAAAATTATTGCTATACTTCCTAAAATTTGTTGTGAGACTTGATAAATATGTTATATATTTGTTTTGATTTTTTTAGATTTTTTTAAATTATTTTTTATTTATTAAAATTCTTAAATATACTATATATATTTATTTTTATTAAATAAATATTAAATCACGTAACCTACGTTATGCGTTACGTTATAAGCTATCTTAACATAACAAAAGAAAAACGTTATGGTTACGTTATCGTTATTTTGAACATTGGTTCAAACTATTGTGGAATAAAACTCATGTGCCACACCATGAAGCTTTGGGAAAGGGTAATTGAACACAAATTAAGGCAGAATGTTACAATATCAGAGAACCAGTTTGGGTTCATGTCGAGGCGATCGACTACAGAGGCTATTCATTTGCTTCAACTTATAGAGCGATTTCAAGAGAGGAAGAGAAATTTACATATGGTCTTTATTGATTTAGAAAAAGCTTATGATAAGGTGCCAAGAGAGGTATTACGGTGGATATTAATGAAAAGGGGAGTCCCCATCAAATATATTGACATAATTATTGACATGTACGATGGAGTAGTGGCAAATATCAGAACTTGTGGAGGCATAACAAGTGATTTTTCTATCACAATTGGATTGCATCAAGGATCTGCATTGAGCCCATTCTTATTTGTCATAGTGATGGATGTCTAGAGCTATTCAGGATGAGATACCGTGGTGCATATTATTTGCTGATGATATTGTCCTAGTCGATGAGACGAGAGCTGGGGTAAATGCCAAATTGGAGCTATGGAGGCAAACTCTCAAATCTCAAGGTTTTAGATTAGGTAGGGCAAAAACTGAGTATATTGAGTGTAAATTCAGTAAGCAGGGAATCCGAGATTATAGTATTGTGAGACTATATGGACAAGAAATATCGATAAGCAGTCATTTTAAGTACTTAGGTTTTATTATCCAAAAGGATGGGGAGATCGATAGTGATGTCAACCATAGGATTCAAGCCGGCTAGTTGAAATGGAGAAGCGCACCAGCAGTTTTATGTGATCGTAACATTCCGTTATGGCTGAAGAGAAAGTTTTATCGGACTGCTATTAGGCCAGCTTTATTATATGACACAGAATGTTTGGCTATAAAGAGACATCATGCCCAGAAGATGAGTGTAGTAGAGATGTGTATGCTTCGTTGGATGTGTGGTAACACGCGGAGAGATAAAGTGAGAAATAAGGATATTCGTACTAAGATAGGTGTAGCCTCTATAGAAGAGAAGATGAGAGAAAACTGCCTACGATGGTTTGGTCATGTGCGACGTAGACCTACAGATGCGCCAGTCCGGCGAGTAGAGCATATCAATTTAGGACAAGTTAAAATAGCGCAGGAAAGACCGAAGAAAACATGGACGGAGGTAATAAGACAAGATATAGAGGCTAAAGGTCTTAGTGAAGGATATTGCTCGATAGGAATGAGTGGAGAAAGCTGATCCATGTGCCCGATCCGACGTAATTCTCTTTTGGTTCATGTAGCCTACCCCAAATACTTGGGACAAATGGCTTAGTTGTTGTTGTGGTTGTTGTTGTATGTAATCAACATAGCCAGAGTTGCGATCAACCAGAAAAGCAAACAAGAAGCTTCCTTTTTATCAATGACTAACATTTCAGTGCATAGAATATGCAGAAAACTGTTTAATGAACATTCATATGACTTCAACCTCACTTCTACACTTGTCGAACCAATCACCCTGAAGGTAATATAATTATAACAAAAAAAACTATTACTCAAGATTATTTGAATAACTGTGTATAAGTAAAAAAGACTATGTAAGCACTTCTTAACAATATTTTGATGAAATTATGAAAGGTGTAGCTAAAGATGAGGAAATGCACAAACCTAAAGCCAGGAACTTTCAGAGGCTGCAATGCATGGAAAGCATTTGCCAAAGAAGCCAACACCTGAAACCAGAGAACAAAACAATTAAGAATGCACATGTGGGGCCCCACAAATCCCAGTGATGCTTACCTGAAAGATGAAACCATCAAGAGCAGGCTCAGGAGAAGTAAGGTCAAGTATCCAGTTGACAAACAATCTAAAATATGGCCGCGGATTGAAATAGGATTTCCTTTCTTCTCCATCTTTCTGAATGACTCTCACAATCACAGAGAGAATCTGCTGAAGAAGTGCACTGTTAGGTAATGATTGTAACCACACACACACACACACACACACACACACACAGAGAGAGAGAGAGAAAGAGAGAGAGAGAAAAACTTGGTCATTCCGGAAAGATTCGAGGTTGAATCCTTCCCACTCAAATACAACCCTACGACATCCGAATGCAAGATCCACTCCGTTGAAGTTGATCTAAATTATTTCAAGTAATTAAAAATCAAAAATTATGTATTTTGAATACTTTTTGCCCATCCATCAAGTAGACGCAAAATGAACGACCAAAAATAGCATATTTTTTAGATCTACGTCTTTAGACATACAAATTCTCAATCCGACCATTTCATCATGATCTAAACACTAAAAAACCCTCGCACACCAATTTTTATTAGATTTCAAAACTAACCAATTCACTATTTCGGCCATCCATTTTGCGCCTACTTGATGGATGGGCAAAAAGTATTCAAAATACATGATTTTTTATTTTTAGTTACTTGGAATAATACAGAACAACTTCAACGGAGTTAGAAGGATTCAGGCTCGAATCCTTCCGGAATAACACATCTCTCTCTCTCTCTCTCTCTCTCTCTCTCTCTCTCTCTATATATATATATATATATATATATATAGAGAGAGAGAGAGAGAGAGAGAGAGATCTCTATATAAAGAGAGAGAGACTCTCTATATAGAGAGAGAGAGAGAGAAAGAGTATATATATATAGAGAGAGAGAGAGATGTGTCATTCTGAAAGGATTCGAGCCTGAATCCTTCCAACTCAAATACAACCCTCCGACGTTCGAATACAAAATCCACTCCATTAAAGTTGTTCTGCATTATTTCAAGTATCTATAAAACAAAAATCAAGTGGTTTGAATATTTTTTTGCCCATCCATCAAGCAGCGCAAAATGGACGACCGAAAGTAGTGAGTTAGTTAGATCTGTCTTTAGACATAAAAATTCTCAATCCGGTCATTTGATCATGATTTAAACATTTAAAAATCCCTACAAACCAATTTTTGTTACATTTCAAATATTCTGTTAAACTAACTCACTATTTAGGCCGACCGTCTTTACTCTACTTGATGCATGGGCCAAAAGTATTCAAAACACATAATTTTTTGTTTATAGATACTTGAAATAATATAGATCAACTTCGACAGAGTGAATCTTGTATTCGAATGTCGGTATTTGAGTGGGAAAGATTCGACCTCAAATCATTTCAAAATGACAAGTCTATATATATATATATATATATATATATATATATATACACACACACACACACACACACACACACACACTGACTTATATCCTTCCAAAAGAATTTGAGCACGAATCCTTCCCACTCAAATACCAATATCCGACATTCGAATACAAGATCCACTCTGTTGAAGTTGATCTATATTATTTCAAGTATCTATAAATCAAAAATTAAGTGTTTTGAATATTTTTTGCCCATGTATCAAGTAGGAAAAAAAATTGACGGCCTAAATAGTGAGTTGGTTAGTTTAACGGTGTAGAACATTTGAAACCTAACAAAAATTAGTTTGTAGGGTTTTTAAATGTTTAGGTCATAATGAAATGGCCGGATTGAGAATTGTATGTCTAAAGACATAGATCTAACCAACTCACTATTTTCGGCCGTCCATTTTGCGCCGCTTGATAGATAGGCAAAAAGTATTCAAACACTTGATTTTTGGTTATAGATACTTGAAATAATATAAATCAACTTCAACGGAGTTGATTTTGTATTCGAATGTCAGATGGTTGAATTTGAGTGAAAAGAATTCGGGCTCAAATCCTTTTGAAAGGACACAAGTCTCCCTCTCTCTCTCTCTATTTATATATATATATATATATATATATATATATGGGTAAAGTGTTCCTAACAGGTCTCCTTAGATTACAATCTAAGGAGAATGCTTAAAACTCTAACATCCCAAAAATAATTTCACGATCCGACCGCACATTATCAACTTCATGTTTTAAGATATATACATATAAAAAATCAAGTGATTTTGGGTTTGTTTACTCTTTTTTCTTTGGGTTCAAATATTAACGATTTTTTAAAAGTAGAACAAAATGGAACGATTAGATCAATAAGTAAACGAAATTCAAATCATTTGATTTTTTATATGTGTACATCTTAGAACATGAAGATGATAATATGCGGTCGGATTGTAAAAAAATCGAAATGTTGGGGTTTAAAGCCTCCTCCTTAGATTGTAATCTAAGGAGACATACTAGGAACACTTTACCATATATATATATATATATATATATATATATATATATATATGAGATAGACTTGTCTACTTCTGGAAGAATTTGAGCATGAATTCTTTCCACTCAAATTCAATGTTATGACATTCAAATACAAGATCCACTCTGTTGATGTTAATCTACATTATTTAAAGTAATTAAAAATCAAAAAATCAAGTGCTTTGTAGTTTTCTTGTTTATGCATCAAGTAGGCACAAAATGAACGGCCGAAAGTAACATATTAATTACATCTATGACCTTAGACATACAAATTCTCGACCCGACCATTTTATCATGATCTAAATTTAAAAACCCTCACACACTAACTTTTATTAGGTTTCAAATATTCAACACCGTTAAACTAACCAACTCATTATTTCGGCCGTTAATTTTGTGCCCATTTGATGAATAAGAAAAAAGTGTTCAAAACACTTGAATTTTTGTTTTTAAGTACTCTTAACAATGTAGATCAATTCCAACAGAGTTGATCTTCAATTTGAATGGCCTAACATTTAATTTGAATAGGAAAGATCCATCTCCATATCCTTCCCAAAGGACCCAAGTGTCTCTCTCTTTCTATGTGTGTGTGTGTGTGATGTCAACCCGATATGAGAATGTCAATGTCTATCGGAATTGGCCAATATTTGGAACCATGATATTCAACAATTGAAAGAGAGTTTGATGCTTGACCTTGGGTAGAAGAACAACTTTACTTGATCCTTGATCCACTGAAGGGTACTATAAACAAGAGAAAGAAAAGACAGCAAATCAAGAGTAATCCAACAGAATAAACAAAAGCAATTCCAGATGATAATATGAATAAACAAAAGATTCTTGTTCCGTGGGGAAAATATATGCATAATTCCATGGATTTGTATCTGTTGCGCATGACTATTAGGTGTTCCTCTACAGGGGAAAAAATAAACATAAATGCAGGTATTTGCATGCATGTGAAACCATTTAGACCTAAGACTAAATGGTTCGCATAAGTACCTTTAGAACTGAGACTACAAGCTTTGAATATGCATCAACTGCCGCAAATGATAAGTGCTGAAATTGCTGAGCTGATTGAAGTGTCAATGGAGAAGTGACCTGCTCACCAGAAAGACAATGTACAATGGAAAGCTCCTAATACAAATAGTTAAAGAAAAATTAGCATATAAAAGAGGACTACAGATGCAATCAGCAAGTATTAAGAATAAAGAAGAAAAGATTCACCATCGAAATACGGAAGAAACGGTCAGTAATATCATCACCCTTGAGCAAGCCAAGTTGGTGCAACTGTGAAATGTAATGACTATAAGCTGTCTCATTCGTAGAAGCAACATCGCACAACCGACACCACTCAGAAAAGAGATGAGAAACCTGCAACGCAAGCAAAAAATCCTTAGCAGGAACAGCTTGCGCAGACTTGAAAAACATATGTAAAAATTAAAGCACGCTGCTGCTACTCTAGTTGTCGCTGCAAGACTCGCTTTCAATTTTTGAATCCATTAGTTACCAAGTTGCTAGTGCAGCAATGAACTTAGGCTGGCCAACTCTGTTTTGTTATTTTGGCTGAAATGGTGGACCTCAATAAGCCCAGATTAAGAAATACAAGAAAGATCAAAAAAGAACTGACCTAAAATTAAGTTCTTAGTGTGCCGCATGAGCTTAATCGTCTTGGGTAGGTGAATATTTGAAAGGTACGTCCACATGCCCAACACACATTCCCAAATAGAAAAGATCATCTGGTATTACAGCTTTACCCCGATTTTTTTATTCAATATTGGCAATCTCTCGTTAACCTCTATTATCATGTACACCCATGCCTTTTAACAACTCATAATTATCCATACCTCATTTATTATGCCCCTCAAATTAAAACTTGCTTCATTGTAAGTTCTACGCAGACAGAGACAGGACTTCCATGAAGATGGGGCACAATACATAGACATATAAATAATTGGAAATGGAGGACGTCAAATTAATTTATTCAGTTGAAAATGTATTTTAATTTAAATCCAAGAATGGCGCAAATAAAACTGAAGAGTTTAAGTGTTTAACCTAGAAAATTTAACAGAAAAACAAACTATGATAACAGTAAATAAGGGGGAAAATAAACTTCAAAATTTTCTGTGATGTTATGCTAAACCGAATTTTAATCTATCTAAACAATTATTCCTACCTGAGAATGACTAATTTAAAGTATCTGAATCAAGAAAGAAGAAAGGTGAAGAAAAATAGAACTGCATTATGCTTAAACTGATCTTTGACTAGACAAACATTCGGTGCAATTTAGGGCAATCAAAACTTTAGAGTTTAGAAGTTGAAATGGTAAGGTTTCTGGTTGAGCACAACCAAGTTTCAGCCTATTATCTACTTTTTTAGGAATAACGGTATTTATTTTGTCCCTTCTTTTCCAAGATTCAAATCCTTTCCCCATGACTTGGCACTGGAGAGTCCAAGAGTCTGCTTCCTTAACCTAGGTCGTCAATTATGACTATGATTGCTAATGGGTTGAGTGCAATATACAGGCAGCTAATCATGAAGTTTGGTAAATGAGAAAACCTTTTTAAGTTTGTTCCTAGGGAAACTTTAAGTATTACACCACACAAAAAAGAGTGTGTTGTTGCACACACATACATATGCACGTACACATGCAGGGAACAGCTTTAATACTCACATGTCATAACTCGCTTAGTTAAACCAACCTACCAAAGTGGTGTATGAAAATTGGATCATTTACTTTGATCTACATGTTTTGAGACCCAATTTCATTGCAGAACATGAAGTAGGCATAACTAAGCTAGTTATCTGTTGCGTCCACCCCAACCCCAACCAACCTACCCACAAAAAAAACACCACACACAAACAACAACAACAAATACGCACACATGTAAACATCCGTTTTGTATGTAAATTGTTTTTTTTTTTTTTTGGGGTGGGGGGGGGGGGGGGGGGGGGGGGCGCTATTACGTACATATAATGCGTTTGTGTGTATTAAAACCTCGACTTGCTCACCTTAGCTGGATGATCCATACTGCTTAAAGTGGTCTCCCTGCCTTAAAACATATATAGATGAATTTTGCTGTTTAAACTTGAAAGAACTCTCATTTATGAATCAAATTGAAGCAAAACGAATGGTTTTTGCAACACTGTGCATCACATACTGCATCTCTGTCCCTTCTATTTAAACCTACTAAAGAGGCAAATGACTAGACTCAACATGGTGCCTAGACCCTCAGAATAGTCCTCAAACAACCAGTTCCCTAGGATGGATGATCCATGGTGGTGGGATCCCAACATCTAGGCTGACTCCTAAACAACAGCAGCCCATGACAAAGCTAGTTGAAGCACAGCTATACAGAATGAAGTGGAGTTGGAGGAATTCCCTCAAGGCAGCCAGCTAAATTAGCATATAACAGGACCAATATCAGAGATCAAAAGACAGATATGCCCAGCATCATCCTCACATCAGAGTCAATAAAGCATGTCCTCCCGTATATACATAATGCAAGCTCATTTTAAGCGCCTCCAAAAATGGAAAAGGAAAAAGACCAGCAGATGAATCTGATAATGGAACATAGAGTTGGAATCTGCACATGGAAATTCTTTAAAAGCAAATAAACATCACTCTATCTAACAAAAGGACAGCCAGAGAGAGTGTACATTCTAGGGATGTGCACATGTTCTCCTCTTTTAATATTCGCTTCGCTGCTCCAATAAATGAAGATTGAACCTAGAAAGACTGTGCTAAAATAACATTAAATACCTGCTCACGGAAACCAACAGGATCTGCAGCAGCAGACTCAGCAACAGTATAATCCTCTCTATTTGTTGGAGCACGACCAGGAACAATCTGCTATATCAAAGAAACAGTTGTGCGCTTTTATCCAAAAACAAGGACAGCATGCCTTCTACTGGCCATGGAAAGGTAACGTATAGGATAGGATACCCAACCTTTTTGTCCCTAGATTGCCTCGCTTTATCTTCCTTGTTAGCTGTAAAACCGGGAAGAGAAGTCGTATTGGTAGTGTTATTCCTGGCAATTTCAACTAGCTGTTGCAATGACTCTGGTGACCCAGGCCTCAATGCTAACTGAAAGTTCAGATAAAATGTTGCCTTAGAATTGTTGGCACAGAAGTGGTAAACCAAAATCAGCGCCAGCAAAATAAAAATGCATACCCTTCCCAAGGCATCAATGACCTTGTACAGTTCCAGCGAGCTAACTCCAGGCTCATGAATGACCAAAGTCTGGACAAGAGAGATAGCAAACTCCGTGGCAGCTTCTGAATAAAAATGCAGATCAAAAGAAGCTATTCAGCAAATAGTACAACTCAACTTAATAAATGAGAAGAGTCATGTAGAGTGCAACTTGATGCATCATCTAACAAGAGTGCAGCACAAAGTGTCACTCTAAGATGTTTATGTTCCATCACTGAAATAGAAAGTTCACATACTATTCCTCCCCCCATCAATAAGCTTCGCAAGATGAACATTGTACTCCGCAAGGTTAAGTAATTCATAACGAATGAGGCCGATAGTTATCTCTTTATTAAACTTCCGATCTTCATCAGAATAAATCACCTACGCAATAAGGATGTAGATAGAGTAAGCTAAAGGAAGAAAATAAATTTAAAACAGATAGTAGATATAGAAGTTAAAGCGACTTATCCATTGTCACCATTAACAAAGAAATATGCCCCTTCAGTTCAAGAACTAATTGGGTATATACGGAATAAGACAGCATAAAACTGTGCAGTGAGCATTGAAAATTAAACCATAATGCCTAGCAAGCAACAAAGGCAACTCAAGGAAGAAAAGTCAAATAGCATAATACTAATCCTGTCACCAATTCATATGATATGGTATAGCCAAAAAATAACTGGTGCAATGGGCATAGTCAAAATTAGTTGAACCATGAAATTATTGAAATGTCCGGTCACAAAAAAAACAACATGAGGATGGCATTAAAACTAAAGATTGCAACCTTATAGTTAGTGAAAAGTGCAAAGTTGTCATATATCAATCTCATGAAGCTTGACAGTTGACACCAAGCACAACATCATACTTTTTGTTATAGACCGCAGAATTTCACATTTTACAGAGTATGGAGAAAAACATGGTAAGTATCATAACATCTTGATAGCGCATCGATAGAGTGGAATACCTCGTTCCACCCACTCAGTAGGTCTCATGTATTAAATCTACCACTTTGCCAAAGGCTAGGTTGGTATAGTATAATATGGATGTCATCAGTTTTTTTGAAGAACATTATACAATTCAAGGTTGATTTTAACTTATTGGTACAAACAAAACAAGATCTTCATCCCTTTGCATCTTATTTCTTTCTTTCTGGTATAGCCCAACAAAATTCAGGTTAGAAATTAATTAACATTGACAATCTAGTTAGCGTAGTTTTTGTTCAACATGTTAAACCAGTAAGATTTTTCTCAAGAGTCAAAACTAAAGATGAGACTGCTGATTAACCCATTCTAAATAATGCAAAGGACAAAATGAGGATTGTTCAACTGGTAATACGCTTCCTTCCCTTGTGAAGGGTTGTGGGTTCGAATCTCCCCATCCATGGTGGGCAAGGGGATTTTTCAAACTAAATTTGCAGGGCGCACTAAGAGGCATATTAAGCAACAGTTCGACTTTGCGACATATCTTCATATGGAGGCTCGAGTAGTGGTTCATGGAGATTCACTCAACATATGGAGGCTGGGCATGGAGACAAGTATAAGTTTCATGGAGGTTACTATCGTGATTCAAGAGCATTTCATTCTCAATCATGGGGAGTTTCTTTCCCACACTATGGCGAGGGTTCCTTCCCCCCAATGGGAGCTATGCCCAAAAACATAAATAAATATGCAAGGAGATGTCTCATTCGTTGTTTACTGGGATGATAATCATCTGATAGACCATATTTGGGGTTTATGTTGATCCTAGCTCATCAAAAACTATAAACAAAAAGACTCATAATTTTTGAACTAAAAAGTTATTCCAAAACACAACCAACCTTCCACTATTATACAATAGTTTAAATAATTTATATTGTTCACAATAATAATCTGAGTTGCACCAATTGTTATACTAAATTAATAAACCAGAATAATTTGCTCACTCTGACCGTACTTGTTTTCAGTAAAACTATATGATATTTATATTCAATCAATAAGAGAAACTTTCTCATCTTCTCTTAACATAGTACCAGAGTCGTCCCTGATCTCCACAACCTGAATCTCTGTCACAAAACCTAGATCCAAAATTCTCATCTGACTCACTGAGTAACAACCGAGTCATCAACTCATGTTGCTTTGCTCAAGTCAGCCCGCCCGGCTCACCGACTTTCCATTGCATGCTTCCTCCTCCTACGAGACTCCATATAAATTGCTTTTAGATTAAACATGATATTCAAATTGGACCTATAAAACAATCGTTTCGAATATTGGCCGATTCCTATAAATATTGGCAATATCCTATCATAGAGATACCCGATACGATATTAATACAGAAATCGCGGGCGATATTCCCGTTATTGATGGCTTGTAATCTAGGATGCACAGACATGGCAAGAATGTTGCCTCTCCCGTGTCAGACGTGAAGTCGACATGGATTCGCCTCCGACACACGGAATCGTGTAGGATTCACGGTTCAAAGACTCGGCCGAGTCGGAGACCAGTCGGCCGAGTCGTGTCCGTCTCGGCCCGCTCCGAGACGAGTCCGAGTCACGAGTCGGTCGACTCAACTCAGAGGAAACTGACTCGACCGAAAATCGGAGTTGACTCGGTCGACTCGGCATTATAATGATTTTGTGCCTCATCGCAATTCAATGTGAAAATAACTACATTAGCATGTATTTATGAATGTAGTTTGTGCAATTTACTATATTGTGCATGTATTTTGATATGCTTCTACCGACGACGCGTGTATTTATACTTTCGCTTTATGTTTAGTTTGTTAGGTGATATATTTTTGACACGTGATACATGAATGTGGATGTCTACATTTTTTAAAGATTTGTCGTAATTTTTTCAGAATTTTTTGAGCTTTCTATGTAGTGTTTTGCGCGTATCGCCCGATACCGATCCGAGTCGCTGAAACCGATCCGTCTCAGTGCCCGCCGAGTCGGCGGCCGAGACCGCGACTGTGAACCATGGTAGGATTCGTATCCGACCATGTCCATCTTCAATTGGTGGCGAGGGCGACTCTGACATGGCATCGAGGCGGCTCCAACACGACATCGATGCAACAGCCACGCCAACGTCGCCACTGTAGCAGTGTCACTGTTTCCCTCCTTCGATGCCACCGAAGTAGCCGATGACGCTGCAGCACCAACCAAAACAGGTTAGTTCAGTTTCTTTTTTATTTATTCCCTCAATAATCAATGTTAAAAATAGACCATGATTTGTTAAAAATACACCATGATTTCTTGAAAAGTGAAATTCTAGTGGTAGAATTTTGTTGTGTAATATTAATTAATGTAAATGTTGGATTGTGGTAATATTTTGAGATATTGTGGTTTATTTATGTGTGTATTTTAATTATTTTAAAATTGTTTTTAGATAAATTGGTAATCATTATTATTTATTAATAATATTAAATATATTAAAAATTTGTCGTATCCCCAATCGTGTCGTGTCCTAATTATAAAAGATTGTAATGTCGCCATGCCTATATCGTGTTGTGTCGCAGTGTCCGTGTCTGCGCAACCTAGCTTGTAATTGATGATATTGATACTAAAACCATCAGGTTGATACTAACACCAAGATTTTAAACCATAATTTTAAATGAATGCCAATAACTAACATGCAAAGGAGCAAGGTAAACCAGAAATTAATCAAGTAATTTCCATAACCATGGTTTTCCCTTTCCTCAACTGAAGAGGGAGATTGTCAAGGTCGATAACACGTCTTTAAATAGACAGGGAGGCATGGAGGGAGAGCTCTACTAAACCACAAATTTTAAATTCTCTCTATAAATCAAGCCAAGATTTATAAATTTAAGAATTGGCATGTACACTGTTTTCTTCCTAACCCCAGCCATCTTGTCATTTCTTTATACAAATTCAATGTGGCTCTGGGAGCTCTCACAATAAGGGGGGAAGTCTAGTATTCCCTAAAACCAAAATAATTCAGTAGCTCATTAAATTCAGAAAGGACGTTCACATCTAGCCAATAATGTGATAGGTGACATTCTGTCAATTAGCCTACCAGTTTACCCCCATTACGTAATAAGACAAATGTAAAACGTGACATTCAGCCATTTAGCCCACAAGTTTACCCCTACCTACCTAATAAGGCATTTATCCATTGTGTTGTACGCCTACACAGATTCTAGACTTTAACATTCCTCGTCTATTCTTCTCAACCTCTTTCCTGCTCTCCCATTATTTCAATAAGTCAATATGGAAAGAAGCAGAATGTTATTGCAATTTTGCCCTCGCAGAACACTAAATCAACCTCTACAAAAGCAACTTTTAGATCAGAAGATAATGTCAAACCCTTTCTCCTTGACCACATGGATAAGCAAATGCACTTTTAAACCAGTTAATAAAGTTTGTTGCTACCTCCCACCAATTCGCAAACAGTAAACAGACAATCCCATGCAATCAGAACCATTATGAGTAATACATCCAAAAATAATACGAAGCCTGTGAATATAACGATGGCAGAGAATAATCTCAATCACATGTGTGCATTCAAAGCTAAGAACAGTCCCGGGTAGGATTTGTGCTCACGAAGAGCTCAAATGGAACATAATCTTAACTGATTGCAATTTTTGTCATAAACATGTCTTTGATATTTTGAGTAAGCATCTCCAGTGCTACACACATCAACTATACCTTCAACAAACATTAATGCTTATGGGTTTATTCTTTTCTTGTTGGGTTGAAGGCATGGCCTCTTTATTTGTATAAATTCAGATGACCCTGCACACCGTTCTAAAATGCATGAACAGCTTTATTCGAACTAAGAGCTTGCAGAGTCTAGGAAGACAGCAATGGTATCCAGGTAAATTTGGAATAATCCAAGATACTACTAAGTCAGAAGTTATGCTAAGGTGGAAGTTCCATAATATATACCACATCTTTAGTTCAATTTGAAGGCATGTAAAGCGGCAGTAAGGTTAAAAGACATGGTGGCAAGGGTGATAAGGGACTTGCAAAACTAGTATTAAGAGGCAAAAAAACTATCATTCAGTTGCCACATAAAAGACAAATTACCAAAAAAATCCACATAATCCTAACTTATCTATCCTCAACAATGGATCCCCTGCAGGGTTTAGTCAGTCTAAGCACACAATCACAAAGAAGCTTACAACTCTCTTTCTCAAAGGTCAGTCTGCTCTTCAACCGGAGCACGCAGACAAGACATATTACCGAAAGTTTTGCAGGCACCAAAGAACTATTTTACAGAGATTTGGACAACTATATAGAGCCTTCTTCTTCAAGCCAAATTGCGAAAGCTGCCAGAGATTTTTCTTTTTTCACTTTTCTTCTTTATTCTTTTTTAAGTTTCCTATTTTCCTTGTCAGTCATCTTTCTAAGTTTCTTGCAGAGAAGCATGCAACTCTTTTACAAAAACTAGGATTTGAATGGCAGATGGTGGGGCTAAACTTTTGACTCAACGCACTGGGCAACCTTTCTCTGAGGAAACATTGGGATTGATAGGGGATCTTGAGAACTAAGTCAGTCAAAAATATTGTTAGTTTATCAGGATGGATCAAGAGGCTTCTGAACCTACTCATCCCTGAACAGTCCCTCCTATCAGCACCAAACTGCTTTGACAACTACATTCAGGAAGAAAATAGTTTGGGTCACCGGAATGAGTCTTCCTCTGCTGCCAACTGAACACCATCGTCACCAAGTCCCCAAGGAACTAATTGACGAGCGACAAGCTACCCTCGCCTCAACTCCGCACTCCCTATGAAAACCCCTCTAATCAGTAATCACTGAAAGATAGGGAGTGAAAAGAAGGTAAAAATAAAGGATAATTGTTTTTCGCTTGAAGAAATCAGGTGCAGCGCCCTTGTGACAAAAGGGCACGCTCCTTAAACCCGAAGGCTTGGTCCATTTTTAAATTGTTGGATAGGACCTAAACTGCCAAAACTATGAGAGATGTGATAAAGAAGAGAGGATATGTGAAAGAGAGAATGATAAAGGAGAAAACATTGCACACAAACCTTCATAGAATAGTCTTTTTCCTGGTAATCTGCCCTGGTAGTCAACAGAGGAAATAAATTTATAAGAAGAATGTTTCATAATTGACTATGATAACTGAATGGATGCCGCACACCCACGAACGCGTGCACACACACGGCCAGAGAGACAGAATATAGTAGCCAAAAAGAAGATATGACAAAAAAAACAGGTTTCCTGATAGAGGTAAGGGAATAGTACCTACTTATCCCCTCATTCATTCATGTCTCCTCCTCTCTAGCTATACCGCATGATTTCTCCTATGATTTGTAAAAAAGGACAAAAGTGACATGCTCTAACACACCACACGTTGTCAAACACAATGACACTCCAATATAACAACTCAGAAAGATACAAGTACACCATGAACATTTTGTATAACTTCTCTCTTTTCAGTTCCAAGTATGTTCGTAAATCAGCCGAAAAGAAGACTATTTGAGTGGATTTATCAAAAAAAATGAATGTGAGGAGGTATCAGATAAATATCAAAACTATACTATCTGAATGGAGAATGTATCTTATATAATGGAAAGGTCATGGCCTAAATGGAATCTTTTATAAACTAACATAAGAAGAAGAAAAAAACACATAAGCCAGCAAACAAAAAAAAATGATAGCTTTTTATTTCAAATTAATTGCATTCCTAGTCAACTGGCAATTTGTTTCTCAACCCAATCCCCATCCTTCTCTCCCCCTTCCTCTCTGTTATGAGCAGGACCCAAATTAGATCAAAGTTAAAATCATTATCAAAGAAAGAGCAGAAATAAAGAAAAGAAGAAAACAATAGAAAGAAAGATGTAAGAGAAGTCTGTAGTTTTGATATTGAATATACAACTGTATCCTAGTTTCGAAGGCAAAATCTTCTCAAACATTGTATTAATTTGGGTTTAACCCGACTCACTTGAGCTTCTCTTTATCTTGAAATAATTTGATTTTATCAATGCTAGTACAATTATATTTCTCCAATTTAATTAATCCATTTCTTCTAACTATGTAATTATATATACAAGTTTATCTCCAACTAACAAGGCTTTCTTTAGGAGGCCATGTTTTTTTCCCTCAAAAAGTTTATCTCCAACTTAGGTTTTTTTAGTGATTAAATGAAAGTCATGAATAACCTTTAAACCAATGTTTCAAATATCAGCTAATTATCAGCTAATTCTATATATATCATTATATATATACCGGCAATATCGCATCAGGTTTGTAGGTATCCGAAGGTATCCGATATGATATCGACCCTAAAATCTTGGCTGATATTGCCGATTTTGATGGCCGATATTGCCCAAATTGATACTAGAAAACATTGGCCAATACTGATACCGATTTCAAGATTATAAACCATGCTTTAACCAACCCCACACAGGAAAATTTCCGGGTTCTATCCCTCCAAATTTTGTTGGTGCTTAAACGAAAGACATGCACCAGGGACACGGCTTCATGTGCTTGTTTTCAAGATATATGTGTATTTCTCTCCAAAATATGTGTATTGAAATATCCCCCCCCCCGGGGGGGGCGAAAACTATCAGGTTCTATCCCTGCTCCGAAATTTAACACTAGGGACACAGCTACATGTGCCTGTTTTTAAGAAATATGTCTATTTAGTTCATATAAATAAATTTAATCAGTTGTTATTCGCATACCAAAAAACCTAATAGAATAAAATGATTTAGAGAACAATTAGCTTCTATGAACGGCAGCCGCATAACATAATTCATCATGTACATGTTTTTAGGTGGAGAAAATGTTTAGACATGTACAAGTGTCAAACACCAATGAACATGTGTCATATCCAGCCACAGCAAAAATGACATGTGTCAATCTTTAATTGGGGAAAGACTGCTACATGTATATCATAGTATCTTATTTCCAGTAATAGCTTTCAGCTTATAATGGCCCCAAAAAAAATAAACCACTAGAATCCTATAAAATTTCGCAATGGGGGCTAGCAGTGAGCAAGCATATTACCGGCTGTACTGAAAAAAACCGACCAATTCATTCGCTAGGTTTGATTCGGTTCGGGTTTAAAAGAATTACAATTAGGTTTGGTTTGAAATTTTTGCAAAACATCAGTTCAGTAAACCGACTGAAAGAACAAATTGTTAAAAACCATGGGGGTTTTACAAATTGCTACGCATTTTTTTCTTTTTTCGCTGCATGTTATCAGAGTCCACATGTGTCTGCCTCTTTGTGTTGATCAAGAGAGATCAAAATTTGATCTCTCTCTCTCTCACACACACACACTGAAAGAACATCTCTCTTGATTGATCCAAAGTTCTAAATATCGGATATCGGGATCGTATCGGATGAGGGTTTTTCATATCGGATATCGGATGTTAGGGGAGATATCGGTGGCGCGCGCGCATATCGGTCGTTCATATTGGACAGTATATGTAGTGAAATAGTGATAACTAAAAATTGGTTTACCGTCATAGATATCATCTACCAAATAAAAATGATGTAATATGCATGCAAAGACGATAAACAACAATGTACATTTGCACGTAGTCGTGCAATAAATAAGTTATTTTATATCGTGTGATATCTCAGGCGATTTATTGCCTGATATTGGGTGATTTATCGTCCGATATTTCAAATATCAGACTTTTTTTGTTGCAAACGATATGACGAACGATTTTCCCATGTCGTATCGGCAGCAAGCAAAAAATGAGATATCGGCCAATATCTCAGCCGACTCGGGCGACATTTAAAATAGGGGATTGATCTGAGAGAGATCTCATATCTTTTTCACTTCTTTAAACCCAAAAGCTTCTCTCATTTGCTCTTACTTGTCCCGAGCTCAAAACCCATACAACCCGTTCGTCAGAAAGCTCGTCTCGTCGCCCTGAAGCCTCTCATTACCGAGAAGCCCTTCATCGCCATGACATCAGGTGAAGTTAGGGTTTATGAGTTGGGGAAAGGAAATGTCATCAATTTTGATTTTCCTTTCCCCTCAGAACCAAAATTTTCAGTTCAGCATGATTCGGGTATTGTGGTTCTGAAAATTTTAACCGCATCGAACTAATCGCTGCTCACCCCTAACGGGGATCAATAACTGCCCTACAATTGCTTCAAGCATCTAATGAATTAAAAGTTCCTAGTTTCCTCCAACTCAAGGTCATACTCCAAAGAGATTTAAAAATTAGCCCCCAATACTCGTACCTTTAACTTGTAAAACCCGTGAATTTAAGCTCTTGATGCATTCATATCCACAACAACAAATCAAATGTTGTCAACGAAGCTGCTAATCCCTTCTGCACAACACTTTGCATGATGAACCCAAAAAAATTTAGGGAGGGGGGGGGGGGGGGGGGGACTCAAAATCCATTCAATATGACAATATTAAATTAAACATAAATATCACAAGTCTAGTTACATCATGTTGGCCCTTAACGAGGCATGTGCAACTTACCACATGTAATATTTAGGCCACAAGTATAAGAAGCAGAACATCTATCTGAAAGGACTACAAGATAAAGTGTTGATAAGATGGTCGATGGCTCAATTTGAGATCATTTAAAAGATTAAATTCCAAATATTGAACATTGACATTTCAAATTATCTGAAACTTACTACCCCACTCAATTCGAGTATACTACACTCACCAAGCTATGCACATCACTATAAATAATAAGGTTCCTAAATTCCATATATGAGATGGCCAACAGAAGTAAAATGATGAATCGATGATCAACTTATAAAACACAAATACAACAACAGAATAGTGTATTAAGCTGGTTCCTGACATCTTTAAATATTAGAAAGCAAAACTAGCCTTTTGCAATTAAAGGAAGCAATGAATTGAACAACGTACCCAGCTTGTGAGTTCCTTGACAACAAGCTTGCAAACATCTCGTATGGCAGCTAAAATTGCAAGATATGCAGCAGCAAGAATACTATTTGATGCATTCTCGTATAAACTCTTGAAAACCTGTTTCGGCGTTAAAGGAACAGAATTCTTAAAACAAACAATCACAAAAATTAACATTATGCCTATTGACTGGATAAAAAAGAATAATTGACCTTCTGAGTCACAGCCAGCCAGCCTCATCTCTGCTTACACATCTTAGTATGATATCAGGCACCTCAGCAATAACTCCCTGAAAGAAAGTAAAATCACATGCTCAAAGCAATTAGCTATCCCACATCAATATTCATTATCAGTCGTAAAAATGAAATATAAAATAACAAGTACCAAAGGTGATCACAGTGCACGCAACTGTTCGCATCTCTCTCTCTCTCTCTCTCTCTCTCTCTCTCTCTCTCTCTCTGTGTGTGTGTGTGTGTGTGTGGTGTGGGTGCGTGCGTGGGTGAGAGTGTGTGGGTGAGAGAGGAGTAGTGAGGGATTCTGTCAATTCAAAAGTTATCGATGAGTATCTTACCTGAACTTCTGCATCTCTGGCATCTTTAGCAATCAGGGCTTCAAGCTGGAAAAGAAGGCGATTTGACTTTTATACATCAAGTTCAAAAGAAAATTGAGCAAGATCAACAGAATCTACTACGACATACATACCCAGAGCATCACAAAGATAAGATTACAAAAACTAACATGCTTACAGATTCATGATAAAAGTCAGAGATTTGGCACCAGTAAAAAGGCACATGACTATAGACGGTTAAATAGTCAAAACCCCACAAAAGATTAAGAGATACACGCAGCATGAGCAGACAATAGACGTTACATATTGTGGAAACAAAATTTTGAGGTCAGAACAATAGTGGCAGTAGGAAGTAAAATGGAGAAGTTCTGCTTTATTTGCTTCACTAAACATGTATCAAGTTCCTCAAACAATGGTGAGGCCATGACGGCCATGGAAACCCATTAGTGGTAACTTTCATAAGATGAATCAGCATTGCCCGCTAAGAGAAAAATCTGGCAGTTTATAAATATACACTGAAGATATAAGCAGAAACTGAGGGTGCTGTCATTGTTGTTGTTTAAAATTCACAAGTATTTTATGGTTTCAATATTGAGATCAGTTTCTCATAGTGCAAACATCCATTTGGATCATCTATTGTTTAAGTAGTGGATATACAACAAGATGGCAAGTTGCAACTCGTCCAATTGAGTAACACAAGTGTGTTGTGTGGATGAAACTTCAGTAAAAAGGTATCTAATTCACCAAAATAACAGTGGAGAGTATGTTTCAAGGACAAAATCCAGATAACATGTGAAAGATCCCAGGAGCAATTTATACATAAAAAACAGAATATATGTGAAACAGTCAGTGTCCAAAAGCAACATAAGGCCAAAGCATCTTACTACCTTCTGTGCCAGATGTTGATACTTATCGAGAGCGTCTCCTGTAGTCAGTAATGACTCAGATAAGACAGTTCCCATATGCTCTGCACCGGAAGTTATGGGAGACGGTGGAACAATGGCTCCTAATTCCTGAAATCAGATTATATGTCAGCAACCAAGTTCACACCCAGTCTTTGATTCATGTGAATTAAAGTGGCTTACTTTAGTCATCGTTGATGCTTCAGCACTGTGCAATTCAGGGGTTGCGACATTAGGTGGAAATGATGATACGATAGAACTAAGTTCAGCAGCTGACTGGATAACACCATCACTTGCCCCGTGTGTTGCGGAGATGCTACATTTCAAGAAAAACAAACTTGCTTAGATATTAGATATCCTGGTATGTGTGAACACACACACGCACACACACACATGCATCATGAAGATAAGATCATCAAGAAAAACCTAAGTTGAGCAGAGCCACGATCAGCCTCTTCCTGTGTCAGGTCTAACTGTTGCGCTGAACCGAATCCTGGAGTTACTTGAGAGGCTGAAAAGATACTGGAGTTCAGCTGGCCAGAACTGGAACCATAAACACGAGGCAGAGAAGAATTAACCGACCCACCACCCAGACCAGGTGGACCAGCAGGAACAATGCTTGGACTCTGGCTAGACTGATTTTGCCATATATTCCTAATAAAATCCTGCATGCGACAAATAGAAATACATGAGAGGTCAGCCAATATAAATTAATTTATGAAAAAGAAAAATGGACAGGATGTGAATTTACATCATAAACCCGTTGTTGTCCGACAGACAAGGGGCCAGGTTTAGGTCGAAGTGCCTCAGGAACACGGGCAAATGACCCTTGAGCATAGGTAGAAGCATCATAATAAGCAGACCCAGCTGCCTCTCTTTGTTTCCTCAAAGAAGCAAAAGATGGACCAATCTCCCCATCAATTAACTCCACAGCCTGTCATAGATAAGGTAACATATGAGTAAACATTAAACAACCATCCAAATGTCTAACTAGTATAAGACAAATCAAGTGACTCGCAGTAGCAGTCAAGGGGAACAGTAGGTGTTCAATTCTGGTATTAGCTTTTTGCCAGCTTGTTTAGCAGACTTTAATTACAATTTACAGTATAGAAGTTTCCATTATTATTGAACAGGAGACTCCAGAAGTGGCCCTTCTGCAATATCGTTTACCTGCTTCTTTTTCTTTCTTTCTTTATCCTCTGCCACTTAGGGGCTGTTTGGTTGCAAGGAAGTGGGCGGAAGTAAGGAAATAGGGAAGTATAATTGCTCACTTCCCTATCTATCCAAACACCGGAAAAGGAAAATAAGAAAACCTCTTTTCCTTTTATCTTTTCTCTTTTACACAACCATTTCCTCACTTCCAGAGTGCTACAGTTAATTTTGTGGTCGTGTAAATCACATTTGTAATAAATTGTAGCACAAAACAGTTAATTTTTTTACCATGTAAATCTCACTTGCATTCTAATTACAGTCTATTTATTATTTTTCTTAATCAATTTTTATTTTAATATTATTTTACGGTCAACTTTGTGGTCAACTTTTTCACTTCCACTTTCACATTACCATCCAAACACCGAAAAAGACAAAATATTTTTCAAACCGCACTTCCCAACAACATCCAAACACCGGAAAACTTACTAACTAATTCCCAAGTTCCAAAGGGAATTATTACTACTTCCTCAATTCCTCACTTCCTCACTTCCACCCTTAACCAAACAGGCCCTTAATGTTGTTGATTTCTTAGATTCCTCCCGATAAGCTTAAAAATTTTAAGATATCTGGTACTATATTCTGTACCCTTAAATAAACAAATCCTAATTATCCCTGATATTTCTACAACCAGTGCTGATACCTCATCTCTTCCTATGAACCATATGAAAACCAATAGCAGCACCCAAACCCAATGACAGTCTTGCCTTAACATTCCTGACACATCTATTCCAGATAAATGGAGTGTAACTCAAGGCTTGTGCAAAGCATTTGCCCAATTTATTAACTTTGCATTGCATGAACTGTTGCATACATGACATGTTTCCGTCAAAGGACTATATAGAAATCAATAAGGAAATTGATATAATAAAGCAGAGGTACCTTTTCTGAGGCGACATTTTCAATCACTGCACACCCAAGATCTAAGTTATCAGTTATAAGAATCTGAATAATATGGTCCATATATTCGCTATTAACATTCAAGGCCGGAAGTACACTACGAAGGTGATTTGATAGAGCCACCCGAAGGGGTTCCTGCCAAGCACACAATTATGAATTTATTTCCAAATAGTGGCAAAAAAAATAATATAGATAAACTTTAAAAACTTAGGGTGATTCTTAAAAGAGTAGGAAAATATGTGAAGATAAACCTATGCAAGTACACATGGTAACAAAAGCTTCAAAATGGGAAATGGCACAAACAAGAGACCTTGCACGTGACATGAGCTAAACTCCCAGCTAAAGTGGCAACCATTAAGTGTGCGGCACGAGATACGGCATTTTCATCTGACTCCATTGCATAATCCTGCCCACTCTATTTGCTTTAGGAAGGTGAATCCAGCTCAATAAAGTTCAGGAGAAGGGTAAATAAGCAAATCTACCTTTAATACAAGTTCCTTGGTCGTCCGGCTGGCTATAGTGACACTACGCTGAATAACAGGAGATACTATCTCTGTTACCGCCTTATCCATAGCCATTTGCATAATTCTGTGACAATTAAACAAGTCAATTAGCAACAAGAGAAGTTGCCTATAGAACAGGATTGGCTACAAGAAGGTTAAGTAAATAGCATAGTTTACAGCGCAGGACCTGTGAACTTGTGGTGTGCCCAGAGAATTAAGCTTGGTGTTAATTTTAATATAAGACTCGGGATTGGGAATTATTGGCAACAGCTGCAAAAATACGACAGTGCACCATTTTGTAAGTTAGAAGAAAAGAATATGTAATAAAAGAAAAGAGAATGTGGTGAACAAATAAACCTGGCTCAGTGAAAAAGGTGTCTGCGATGCTGCAGCTTGACTTAATCCTTGAGCAGATGGTACACGTTCAGGTATGATTAATGATCCACCTTTCTCATCCTCCACCATAGCAACAGGGATGGGATGCAGAGGAGCAGTATACTGCAGCATAGAAGCACCTAATTTGACTAATCTAAACAAAATACAGTAGACGTTTATAATAATGTGAAACTGAACGCCAACCTGGGTCATTACATTTGGATGGCTTGTGCTATTAACCTCAGGCTGCAGCTCCACTTGATTCATTGCAGGAATTATTGTTGAGTTAACTTCAGCAATAACGGGTGATTGGGATACACTAATGTCCTTGTTTGAAAAATCTGGATTGCCCTCCACTTCACGAACTCTGTCTTTAAGAAGTGAAGTAGGTTTGACGTCTTTCATGTCCCAATTAAGATTTTTAAACAAGACCTGTCAAGAAAGGAGAGAGAAAACGCTCAGAAATATATTACTTATCCCATCACAGCAAGAATGTCCAAACAATAAAAAGATTGGAGTAAAATAAATAAATACCTCAATATCAAATTTCAAATTCATTTTAAGGTTCGGCAGATTATATATCTCAGTAAGTAATCCAAGGATGCCCATAGTCCACGGATTAGGAGGCCGATATGCTAAACTGCTCTGGCATGGTTCCAAAATCTGCAGTTGATCTTCGCATGTCAAGAATCTCAAGATTGTAACGAAATGACAATGTAAAAGATGAATATCAAATAAATCTCACCTTTGAGGTAAATGGAATCACTGCGATCATCAATCCCTTCTCGTATGCCTAGCGATAGAAGGAAAAAAAGAACTAACAGTAAGCACGTATTAAGAATTGAAGTCAAATTTTAAAGGCTTGACAAAGAGATGATAATCTAGGCATGAGGTAAAGTTAGAAATCTTAGTATATAGAATGTTGTCTTCCATAAAGTTGAAATTCTTTTAAGTTGTTTTAAGACAAACAGATTATTTAATAGTGTTCAAAAGATTTTTGTTGGAATTGTAAACTAAAGTTTCTATTCAATCTCACCTCCCTACGTTTCCTTATAGCCCCCCACAGATTTGACAACTTTGTTTCAAGGGAAAGATATGTCACCCTCACCCATTTAGTAAGTAATAGATCTCACATGCATCCTTTAGTGTAACCAGAAAGGGAAGTTGTAACACAAGGCTTGATGATGATTGCAGACCTATGGACTATCAACATTCAGAAACCAGCATCCGTAGGGCACCCAACATGTGTGCCCGCACTCACACATACATATTTCTATGAGCTTTAGAAATTAAATAAAAAAATACCCACTATTCATCTAGTTTTTTCCTTCACCAATTAAGGAGTAATAGACACCACATGCACACTCGCATGCACAACCACACCGCTCACGCGCACAATGCAAATGTGCACACATATGCACCCACCACCCACCCCATGCACATATATCATTATACAAAACTCAGATCAAGATAGATTCATAATCATTATCTTTTACCTCTATTATTAGTGCTTTTGGATCAATCTCTTTAGCCCGCAATGCTTGATTTCTTCCAATTGTAAATTTGCCAAGCCAGCTTCCAAGATTCTTAAGCAAAGATCGCTCCTCTGAACTAGATTTTATGAGATCTGATCTCAACAGCACCTACAGAACCTTAAAGAGTTCAGAAAAAGATAATTAATCTATTAAAAGCTCATAAAAAAGAAAAAAAAAGGCTGATTATAAATCACCTTGCAATTCTCATAAGTGGCTTTAACAATTTCCATGTTTAGTGATTTAGAATTGACTTTATCTAAGAATTTCAAATACAAGTCATGGAAATTCGGTTCAATGCTAGCCCTGTAAAAAGAGATGTTAACACATGAAGTGATTGAAAAAAATTGGGAAAAAAAAATATCAAAAGGATTACAGTACTACTAATGTTTTCAGATGTTTAATACCTTTTCATCACCATATATTGTGCAAACCAAGAATAGTACTGCTCTTTGAGAACCTCAGTGAACTCCTTAGCCTTAGCTTCCGTATTTGCAATAGATATGTTGTTAATCATGAACAATATCTTGTCTTGGACCTCTGACGGAGGAGCCTAAATCAAACACATAAAAAATTATAAATTTAACTAACAATAGAGAGACAAATAAATCCATTAGCAATGTCATGATAGTTGTTGACTATGTAGCACGGACACTCCTATCATGGAGTCGTATCGTGTCTGAAATGCGTGTCCGACACGCATGTCGTGTGTATTTTTGCCGTGTGTATGCATGTCGCGTTTAATCATCTCCAGCAAAATCTAAACCAGTCTTCAAATCAGCAATAATATAGGAGGTGAATGATGATGAGATGACAGCACCTTTTACTTTGTTATTTTGGTGGTGATGGTTGCGTCCATGATCCATATAGATTTGTGTGCATGTGCATCATTGGGTGCAAGAGAGGGAACAATCTATAAAATATATAATTAAAAGCAAATTATAATAGCAAAAGAAATCACCTCTATGGGAGTGTCTCTTCTTTCAGCAGCTGCAACAAGTGTTTCAATATTCAAGGCAGCGCCAAACCCTGTGTTGTACGAAGGTTGTCGAAGCATACCTAAAAGAAGAATTATGAAACATGACAAACACCAACATCATTTATTTTTGTCTGGACAAAAAGAAAAACTTATGAGAAGAAGAGATAGGTTCGACTTAAACAACCACATATCATGTCTATGGAAAGAAAACACATACCTGCAGGTGTTACACCTCGAGAAGGACGCAGAAAACCAGGTGAAGATGATGGCACATTAGTAGACTGGTGAGAAGGTGGTGCTTGCAAGGGTTGAATGGTTGGCTATACAAACATACCATACAAATAAATAAATAACATATGAAAACTATCAAAGAAGTGATAAGAAAAACTTTAGACAATGAGTGATTCAGTTTTTATTGCGACATATTACAAGTTTCCTGATACCAGTAAAACTAGATACCTTCGGGTTAGCAACAGAGTCAACAGCTCCTGAAACTAGAGAAGGTAGTGTGGAATGAGATAGAAGAGGCTTTGTGCTGTTGACAGCGTGTTTAAGCCGGTCACCAAGAAAACCTTGATGTTTCTGCTGGAAAGGAGACAGTTGCTGACCAAAGTTTGCAGAACTTGAATTAACAAACTGCCACGAGGTCTCAGATGCCTGCAAAATTAACAAGGCTTGGGATCTTACACTAAACTATTAAAGAACAATGAAAATTTAAAACTTTATGAAGGTATGCAGAATTCTAGATGATATCAAACAATATCAAAGTTCACTGGATTATAAAATAGTTGCCCTTTAAGTAAATTTTGCATTTCAGAAAACATGCTGGAATTCTTGAAAAATGGAAGGGAAAAAAACTAATAGACACAGGTTGGTAACTAGATCTCACTATACAGTAGGTGCAAGTAGTTCTAGCTTCGCTTCCCTGTCCTCTGAGCCAAATGTCTAGAATGCATATCAGAGTGGTTGAAGAGGATAGGAAATCCGAAAAGATATTAACTAAATCCTAACTGCAGAATCCAAGTTACTGTCTCTACCTTTTATTCTTAATAGCATGGTTTAAAATCTCGGAATCTGTACCGGTATTGGTATCAGTCCGTGTTTTTTTTTAATCAATATCGCCAATATTAGGCATCAATATCGGCAATATCAACCATATTAGTCATATCGGCCCCGATATCAACCGATGTTTTGGGATTAATATTGTATTAGGTACCTCAAAATCTAATACCATATTATTCATATATCGGAATCGGGCGATATTTGAAACCAAGCTTAATAGACTACATATAAAGAATTAACAAATATAATGCATCAACAAACTACACAATGCCGCACCTCTATATTTTCTGCAGATGATGGTGTAGAACCGTGTTGCTGATCAGCAGGGAGACTGTTTCCCCCATTAGATTCTGTCTGACTTGAAGATATACGTGCCAGTGCGCGTTCAATTACAGAAACTAACTCAGCATGCGTGGCACGTAAGTGAGATATTTGCAAAATATGATTGCAGTATTGTGGCCACTCTACCAAACGGTCTATGAATTGTTCCAATGCCTTGGTACCAAACATAAACATCTGCAAGGTAGCAATTCATTAGATACATGAATTAATAACAAACCTAGAAAAGCACTCCTTCAATGATCATTACGCACTTTTGAATCAACAGATTTGCGCAATGCATCAAGAACACCACGCAATGCAATACCAAGAGCAAGATGAGTCACAAGTTGATGCTTTATAAGAGAACCTGAACCAACACAGAGCTCGAAAGATGTTATAAACATTAAATAACAAGGCGGAAATACATTTACAAAATAATACAAAGCAAATGTTGGTAATTATAAACAATAAAGATGATGATAAGGAAAGAATTCATATAAAAAGGTACAGGAATTGATGGGTTCAAGAATGAACTGCAGCAAACCATATCGACAAGTTGCCAAAGAAACACCCCATGTTAATCCAAGAACTTTTATCATTTCATGCCACAAGATTCTCATCCCAGCATTAAATCCTAACTTAAAACTTAAAGATATCATCAAAACATGATCCTCCAGTCAATCGTATGACAAACCTTCTAAACTGACCACATGCCAAAAAGGCCTTTAACCTTGGGGGCACGCGGGGGTGGCGGTGTGAGGGTGGGGGGAGGCAGACACCTCAGTCCAACAAAAATGAAATTATTCCCTTTCATTTGGCCCATACCTAAATCAATAATTGATGTTTTGATGATTCACAATTTGTAGTCGTTAGGGATGAGAATGGACGTGTCCATGGGCCCCTATTGGACATGTCAAATAGAAATTTTTTATAAGAAAATGAGAAAATTTCATATTTCTATAGAAAATTTTCTATTGGACATGTCCAATAATAGCCCATCGACAAGTCCATTCTCATCCCTAGTAGTCGTTAGTTATCTTATAAAAAGATGGAAAAGATATACGAAGAGATGAGACATCATCATAGCAATGTTTGCACAAATTAGGCATCATCATATCACTGTTTACACAAAGTCTAACTTCCAACTTTATGATGTTATCTAAATATGATCCTGCAGTCAATTATATGATAGACCTTCTAAACTGATTTAACCACATGCCGAAAAAAGACCATACACATCAGTCAACAAAAATGAATCGAATTTTTAGATGTATACCAACTAATTTTTACATATTTAGAAATAAAACCCCAAATCATATCACTCTTATAAAATTACCTCTTGTTGTTACAGATAAAGAACAAAAACAGAATATTCTTTTAAGTTATTAAAATTAGATTAAAAAAACACCTCTCTCTCTCTCTCTCTCTCTCTCTCTCTCTCTCTCTCTCTCTCTCTCTGAAGTTGATCAAGCGGGTCTAGAGGTAAGTGAAACTACCACTATACCTACAATAATTTAACAAATGTAAACATGGGGTAATTTTATAAGAGTGATAAGGATTTTGGGGTTAAATTTCTAATATGAATGATTTGGCAGTATGTTTCTAAACATGTAAGGTTTTGGGGGGTATACATCTTAAAACCCCAAAATGATTTATTCCCTTTCATTTGTCCCACACCTAAATCAATAATTGACATTTTGATAGTTTACAATTTGCCATCAGTAATTATTAATTATTTTAATGAAAAAAATGGAAAGATACATAGAGATGAGACATCATCATAGCAATGTTTGAACAATTAGACATCTCGAGCACTCTTTGACAAGATGTAGCATGTATCACCAATAATGAAGGAAAGAGGACACCACCTCTGAACAAGAACCCCAAATCATTGCAAAGAAGGTGCAAAATAAGGAGTGATTTCCAAAGAAACAAGAAAATGAACTAGAAACCAAAGTAACAAGTGAACTTCCATAAAACCCCAAAACCCAGGCAGAAGAAGCTTACAGGACCATTCATGAAGTCAATTATAAGAAGTAAAGACTAGCAAAGCATTCATAAATACTAAGCAGCCAGAAAATCTAATATTGTGAAGCAAAACCCGGAGAAATAGATGCAAGTTAAAGAGTTTTTAAGTGAATTTAAACAAGCACAATCAAAATAAGGCAAAGGTCAATAGTTGCACTGAATAATAGAACAACAGGAACCTAAAAGTGATGATTTAATCTTTCTTATAACAAGATTCAAGAACTGAAAGACCATAGACTATTCAAATCAGCTTCTAGATATAAAGTTTGAATTCTTAATCCAAAAGGTGTCAGAAGAAGAGTTCTCCAAGAGTGAATTACAAGTTGTCATGCAGCAGCATAACCTGATTTGGGTAAAACTTTATTTCCATAAGAAAAAAAGTAACAAATTTGAGAACTTAACTACAGCTTCTCACAAAGGTTAAATAACAGTAAAATAAAACAAATTTGGACTAGGATCTTCTGGTAGCTAAATGGTGGATAAAATCTGAGGTGATAATAAAATCAGAGGCTTCACAAACAGTACAATAGATCTTTGACATGTATTTATCGATTTGAAGCATAATGATCCAAGACATCCACGCATCCCATTGAACACCTAATGGGTCTTGTGTGCAAGAGAGTGAGGTTCAAGGAAAAAGCATGCAACAGTATATTTATTAACCAGAGTAAAAGGTAGAGCAATGACATGTGTTTATTACACAAATTTGAATGACAGGTTTATACATGTGGTCTTTTAAGGAAATGCAATGGAGATAAAAGAGACCACAGATGCAAATATTTAGTAGGAAAAATAAATAATAAAATGACACAGATTAATTGACTAACATAGCTTGACAAATTTAGAAGATTAGTACTACAACCACCATAGTAATATCCTAATAGATCCTCACCAAACAGAACAGCAGCTAACTTCAGTTGTCTATCCGGATACTTGGGGAAGAACTTATACTCTTCAAACAGATTGGCAATCATACAGTCAAAGACCAACTGCTCCCTGTAGACAGATTAACCAAGTAAAATAGAATTCTTTAAGTAATACCGTGTAAAACATAACAAACAGAATAGATAAATGCAATATCTTAGATGAACAGATAGAAACTCTCTGTTTCAGCTTCATAGATATTAGGAACTAAAAATGTCAATGAGTGCAAAATTACGTTAAGTTAAAAATCTTAAACAGGTGTTCAAGCTATGGCATTTTAGAAGCATCTAATGAAAATTCAAGCAGTTTGGCTCCAGTTAGGTTTCTTGAATTGACTGTTCTCCAAACACTAGACAATACCCATAAGGATATAGTCCCATGCATAGTGAGTACATCAGCTGAATTCTAGTTTTCTCAAAATACTAGGAAATGCGACAAGGATGTAGCCTATAGCCATATGATTGTGAGCATACAAGTATAAGAAAATCGTAGTAGTTGTTTGCATGCAACTGTCTAAAGAACAAAACTAGACCTACAGTCAGGAGCTACAGAACACAACAGATTCAAGAATGGAGTCATAAAACTAGTCAAAACACCTGGTGCATCACTTGTTGGTTAAGGTAAATTGATGGAAAGCAGTATAGATACAATCAAGTAGTTAGAAAGATAACAGCAATGTCAAACCCAAACACCTTGAACCCAAAAAACATGCCATCTGAGGTGTTACTCACCTTAATCTCTTTTTTGGCCCCATCACACCCAGAGCACACCACATACTAGACTTCTCACTAAGAGTCGAGAATATCTTGAACCAAAAATAGGTAATACAAGTTAATGGTGAACTTTCTTATTGACCCCCATCTCGGGTGGCATTTTGGCCCGACCTGCCAACCCAACCCAAAGATAGCAAGTATGGCTAGGCCATATTGCAGTACAGGTCATTATTAGGCCAATCTAATTACCTGGTTAATTAAATCAAATTGTTTAATCCGATTTGGCTCGGATTGACCCGTTTAATACTTATACATCAAAAAATAAATTATGTGTCGGTAATATAATTCGAGCCTCTGTCAAAATTAAATTTTCCTAGCCATAGAGGTGCGAGAACCTGCACCCTCATAAGAGAAGCTCTAATAAAAATAACTATTTCATGTTTTAGGAGAGACATCAATGCAAACATTTAACCCATAAAGTTAAAATGCACAAACCCATGAAGAACCATCAAAACCCTATTTCCCATTCTTCTCTCCCCATCACAACCCCCTCCAGCCTCCTCTCACCATCCACGACTCCAACTTCTCTGTGCCCACCATCACCACCATGTTCCCTCAGTCAAGGAATGCTAGAAACAAAATTTAAAGTAGGTCATGAGATCTTAAGTTCAGAGGGCACTCAAGAAATGCTTCTCCCAAAGTGAATCATAGATGTAACTAACAGAAAATATTTGATGACATGTACTTATATTGTTATGTATCCTTCTTTTAACTAGATTTTGGAGATGATCTCCATATGATCCATTACTCAAGTTATTGCTGAGTTTTGCATACTTATATTTCCCATAAAGTTTATTAGGTTTTTGATCTGATTCCCCCCACATTTTACCCAACATCTAACTTCACCCGTATAACAAATGGGTTTAACGGGTTGGATTAAGTCAGCGTGAACATAATCGTGTCAGCTCTGGGTCAAAAAATTCTGACCCATTTAACAAGCAGTCGGGGTGGGGACAAGCATAATAGGGTTGGGCCAACTAATTGTAGGATACATTAGCAATTATATCCCCTCAATAAAACACTCTTCGAATCAAGGTTCAAAGACTCGGTCAAGTTGGATACGATTCGGCAGCCGCCGAGACGAGTCCGAGAGCCGATTTGAAGGATCCACTCAGAAACGACTGAATCGGTCTTGACCCGGAGTTGACTCGGCCGACTCACGATACGACTCGGACTGACTTAGCCAAGCTCCGAGTCAAGGCCGATTCAATTAAAAAATCAAACTTACCTGGGATCTGGGGCTCCCTCACCTTCGCTGCCTGCCCGCTTGCCGTCGCTGAAGCCTGCTATGTCCGATCTCTCCCCCGCCTTCGCCGCTTACTCCTGCCAGCCGCCGCCGCGAGAAAAAAATGGAGAGAGAGACATAAAGAGGAGATGGGAGGCGAGAGAGAGGGCAGGAGAGGGAGATGAGGGAGAGGGAGAGGGAGAGAGACGAGAGGGAGGGGGAGAGAGAAGGGAGAGAGGGGGAGACGAGTGAGGGAGATAGAGACAAAAGGAGGGAGAGATCGGGTGATCTCACCCGATCTCTCTCCCCTTTATCCTTCTCTTTTTTTTGTTTTTTTAATTTTTAAGTTTTTTTACATTTACCTATTCAAATCTTTATATTGCTGAATTTACTCTCAAATCATCATATTTCCCAATTACCCCCTCAAAACAAATTTGTTTTGAACATTTGAGACATGAATTTTGATGTTTATATTTTTTTACGTTTTGTCATTATTTTTTCATAATTTTTTGAACTTTCTATGTAGCGTTTTGCGCGTATCATCCGAGTCCGATCCGAGTCGCCGAGACCGATCCGTCTCGGTGTCGGCCGAGTCGACGGCCAAGATCGCGACTTTGAACCATGCTTTGAATTGCATATAACACTCGCTAATATGAAGTGCATAGAGTCCTTCGCTAAGGGTGCATTGAAAAGTTATTATAACTCATAGCATCCTGCAAACCGGTGAAGTAGCATAAGTGCTAATATTTCAGACAAACCAAGAGGTATTAGATGCTAATAAATCACAGTAAAGTGTTATAAGTTACGGTACAACCTCAACTGAAGGGTGTTGTGTGTGATTTACTGTATTTCCCTTAACATGTCCTCTTTAGCTCTGAAACCCAAATTCATTCAGAACCTGGTAATAATAGCCATGCTTTAGGTGTAGACACTGGTTGATGTTAAGTACACTTTTTCCTTTAGAAATGATGTTAAGTTCAATGTATGTTTTCACATCTTTGGGACTGTCAACATAAGTAACTCAAGAAATTAACCACTTAGCCTCAAAGGCAATACAATAATAAAGACGGCTGGTCCCTGAAAGGACATAATTTTGATGTTTCAACCAAAACAAAATCGGCAGTCCCAATGTCTGTGCACACAGCATCATCAGCTCCAACAAAGAACACTCAAGGACAAACTAACAAAACCATTGGCTTTGTCAAACGGAACCATAGGGACCTTCTCCTCGTCAGACCTTGGCAATAACAAAACCATTGGCTTTGTGAAAACCATAGGGACGTTCTCCTTATCAGACCTTAGCCGTAATTAGGCTTGAGAAGCTTGAGGGTTGGCTTGGGATCGAGAAAGCTCGCTCAAGCTCATTCAGTAACTTAAATGAGCAAAGCTTGACCAAAACATTAAGCTCATTTACATAATCAACAAACATTAACATGGTCATTAAGCTCATTTAAATAATCAACAAACGTTAACAGGTTCTGGTTGTAGAGCAGGCAGAGCTCATTTAACAGCCTTACTTACAGGAACCTACCATAGTGTTGATAACTAAGAATGAAGAACAGTTGACTCAGTCTTTCACTAATGGGCAGTGATATGATATCCATACAACAGTAGCCATTGCTCATTCATATTATAAGAATGCCCATCTATAAGTTCCATTTGAAACATTGTTGTGAATCCAACTCAGGACTCTAAATTACTGTAGTTGCTTAACAGAAGGTGTTCATGATGCCAATAGACCCACATGCAAAGACCACGATTATAGCATATTTGAACACACTATACATTGTTGTGAATCCAACTCAGGACTCTAAATTACTGTAGTTGCTTAACAGAAGGTGTTCATGATGCCAGTAGACCCGCATGCAAACACCACGATTGTAGCATATTAGAACACACTATACAACAGAAATAATCATGAATAACGAAAGGAAAGATAAATTCCTAAATTGCAAGTAAAACAGAGTAGAAGATTATTACAGAACAGAGACGGGAAGAATTACCAGAAAGTTGTGGTTTTCATAACAAGTAGTATGTTTGCAAGAATACCAAAGGAAACGAAGAGTGATGCCAAAGAAGAATACGGGGAAAAAACAAAGCTTCAATGTAAGACTAGGATTGTTTTCTTGATATTTTAGTAAAATAGACTACTTAGCGACGGATAGATCTAAGATACAGTCATTGCTAATAGTACAAGATAAATTAGTACCCGATTAAACTAGGACTCAAGAAAGAGGGAAACGTATGTTAATAAAGTCATTTGGACACAACCTGATATGTGTCTGATCCATTTTTGGCTCCCAACACATTAGAATTTGAATATCTTGAATAAAAAGTTATGGATCACAGAAAGATCTTTCCAGAAATAACAAGGTGGCTTCAGACAGGAGATAATCTTATCAATTTACTTAAAGTGACAAGAAGTCAGATGCAGGGATGCTTTTCTAAGCCAATTCTTTTTCTTAGGCGCTCTTTTTCTAACATAAATTGAGGGAGTGAAACACTATCCTAATGAAGGTTGAGGTAAGTACCTATATTAACTTATACATAGTTAATTAGAATGGATTTCTATGACAACCTAGTATTTCTTGAAGCCTGTGGTGGAATTTCACATCTCCAAAATGAGTATGTATGTTGGCTGTATGGATCCTAGGCCAGCAATACATATGTTATGATACTGAAACATAATTATGGAAATATTGGAGAACTAGGACATCATATGGCGTCAAGAAAATGACAAATTTCAAACCTTAACAATTATTGAAAAAACCCCACACAGCCAAAATAAGTCACCATCCACCTTGTTTTGACTAGCCAATCTGATACACTTCAGTCACGCACAAGATGTGACAAGTGGCCCGGATAACAGGTAGCCTGGATAATCTATTTGGGACACTCATATCAAGGATCAAAACTTCCAGACATAGTACAGGTTGTGAGCAAAATTTTGAAATTAGAACTAGAAATGAACTTAAGCATGAAACTTGAGGACCTCGCCGACAAAAGCTATGTGGAGGAGGGGTAAACTATAAGATAAGAGATAGGGGCTCTAATCATCTGAGGTCACACACCTGATGATGGAGGGTTATGTCCAAATCGCCAAGAGATCGTCAGGATACCAGAAAGGTGGAGCCATCATACTGAAGGGTTAGGCCCTAGAGCACTGGGTATTATTAGGTGCAGCAATGTTGGATAACCCTGATAACATTGGGATGCTTGCCGCTCGTTGTAAATGAATATCAACTTTGCATCTTAGTCAACTGGAGTTCCTGTGTACAGGGTACTCCAGGACGACATCCACGAGACTAAGGTCTAAGAAAAGGTTAATGTATGCTTTAGATATCAATACAACAATTGAGATCAATAATCGTCTTCATTCTAAACCTCACCATGTAAAGTGTTTTAGCGTCCTAATATATCATTAATGCTAAGAAATTAGATGCATCGCTAAAACAGATGACCTAAAAGGCAAAGATAAAACTACATAACAATGTACCTATTTTCAGAGGATTCTTTGAAACGAGCAAGCATTTGAACCATTGCATCAATAGTCATCTGTCCAGAAAACATCTGGTGAAAATAAGCATTTGCCTCTGCTTCTATATCATCTGGGCTTCCCTCTGAAGTTGACATTGCCAAATCTGCAACCAGAGAACTTTGATTTTGGGGGTAGACAAAGTGTGCAGCCTTTTTAATTCTTCAAAAAACTGCTGGAAACGAGTTGCCCAGAATTGGCTTGGAGAACCTACAAGTTGGAGTAAGTTGGAGCCATTTACTTATAAATGAAATAAAATGATGATATACACGCAAATATATATATATAGACTTGTGTCATTCTGAAAGGATTCGAGGCCGGATCCTTCCCACTCAAATACAATCTTACGATATCCGAATGCAAGATCCACTCCGTTGAAGTTGATCTACATTATTTCAAGTAATTAAAAACCAAAAATCACATATTTTGAATACTTTTTGCCCATCCATCAAGTAGACACAAAATGGATGGCCGAAATATTGAGTTGGTTAGTTTAACGGTGTAGAATATTTGAAACAAAAATTGGCGTGTAAGAGTTTTAAAGTGTTTAGATCATTATGAAATGGTCGGATCAAGAAATGAGTCCTAGACTCATTGACTGGCTTTTTTCCAACAAGGCCTTAGTTACTTCGTGATAGACCTTGCTTTCTTGGTACCGGAGGGTGGGTAGGATCGGATGATTTAAAAAAAAAACAAAAACAAAAAGTGTGCTTCGCATTTGATAGAACGACATTAAAGGAGCTGCACCTTATCAAGAAATCCCTTCTAGCCACTACACTAGGATGTGGCGCACTTGTTTATTAGAAAGATCGTCTGAATCAGCTTAAGATCTACAGACGTAAATCTAAGCAATATGCTATTTTCGACCATCCATTTTGTGTATACTTTATGGATGGGCAAAAAAGTATTCAAATACATGATTTTTTGTTTTTAATTACTTGAACTAATGTAGATCAATTTCAACAGAATAGATCCTGCATTTGAATGTCGTAGGGTTGTATTTGAGTGGGAAGGATTCGGCCTTGAATCCTTCCGGAATGACACAAGTCTCTCTCTCTCTCTCTCTCTCTCTCTCTCTCTCTCTCTCTGTGAGTGGGAAGGATTCGGCCTTGAATCCTTCCGGAATGACACAAGTCTCTCGCTCTCCGGAATGACACAAGTTTCTCTCTCTATATGTGTGTGTGTACATAGATATACCTGTGTGCGCGTGTGTATGTATATACATACATGTATATATAAAGCATTTGTGTATGTAGATATAAAATATGTATGCACGCACGTTAATGCATATACACACACATACGGACATATACATATATATCTTGTGTAGGTAGGTAGATATTATGTTACGTGTATATGGGTGCGTGCGCACGCGCACGTGTGTGCACGCTCATGTATGCACGTGCGCGTGCGCGCGCTCATGTATGCATGTATATATGATGTGTACGGGTGTATGCATGTACACGTGTGCATATTGTTTGTGTGTGCATGACTGCATGTACATGGTGCGTGTAGCCAACACCAAAAGTTAGGGATAATAAACATATATATATATATATATATATATATATATATATATATATATATATATATATATATATATTTTGTAGGTAGGTACATGTGTATATGTAGTATGTGTGTACACATAAAAATATGTGTACTTATGTATGCATGTATACATGGATATGTGTGTATGCATGTACATGTATATGCTATTTTTTGTGTATGCATGTACATGGCACATGTACCCAACACCAAAAGTTTGGGATAAAGGCTTTATTGTGCGTGGTGGTGGTGGTGTTGTAGCAACATGTAATAGAAATATATCAGCAAACCTTGAAGAAAATAGGACATGCTTCGTGATAGGCATTCAAGATAGCAACATGTGATTGTTGTAGAGAATTATGAGGCACATCGTTCGCAGCATCAGAAAATACTTCTTTCAAAAATGCAAGGCAATCCTGTTAAGTTAGAGAAATGAACTGTTTAGGATGGAAACTTTATGGCACAGAACAAGTTGGATCATAGCTGTCAAAAAAACTATGACCGAAAAAACTAGAAAAAGAAATTACCTCAGAAAAAGTATCTTTATAAATGTTCAAATTTTCGTTCAACCATTTCTCGAGATACATATGTTCTTTCCTATATGCAACAGCAGCCAATCTAATGCAGACAGGAAATGGAGTTGAATCTAACACCGTAGACAAAATCTGTAAAATATATGAAAAAACAATAATAAATTAAAAACATAGTAAATGCTATGAGATTTATAACAATATTCACAAATAACAGACGGAGACGCGCGCACAAAATCATCTAGCCTAATCCAGACCTAATTATGGAGCCAATTATAGGTTTTATGCTCAGAATCCTATCAATTAAAGACAATGGAGCATGTAAATTTAAACCCACCCGTTCACATGAAAATTAATAAAAAGGACACACTACCATGCAACACTAGAAAAGAATGATCAATTAATTTACAAAATGAAAATATAAAATTTCGAATTTTTTCCTAGCCGTAGTGCAACAGCTAGAAAATTAGGCAGATGTATAATCCATCATGTAAAACAAAAACCTAAACCCGTAAATATAATCCAAGCAATTTAAAATCAACAAACAATAATCTTTTGCAGAACTAAAAATCTCTCTCATTAGAAGCAAACTAAAGTGAACTCCAAAAGGTTACCTTTCTTGTTTTGGAGCACTTCAAATAATTGAAACTGTAAATGTCAGCATGAAGTTCCTATTCACGTAGTAAAATGATGTAATTTGCACTTAGATCTGAGATCAGATCCCAGGACAGTGTTATAACATAACTCCAGACATGATCCGCACACATGAACATGTGCCTGCTTGCAAATACAGACATGTTACCTTAGTAGCAGTGAATCGCAAAGAAGGACTCATTGGAGCAGCACAAAATATCAGGACGAAGCTTGACAGTTCTTTTTTCCTTTTTTGTGTGAGCATGTATGTGCATGTGTTGTGTATGCATCTGTGTAAATATATGCTTGCATGTATGTATGCAAGTATGCACCCATGCTTGCATGCATGTATGCATAAATAAGCTGAATCAAAATAAAAGGGGCAAAGCATTATGTTCATCTAGATGTATGTCCATAAGTGTGTGAACACTCGCGCACTAATAAAGAAACAAACAACCATCAGGCATTGTCCAGATTGTACATATGCATATTGTACCACGTGCAAAACTACTTTTTCAACAGTCTTAAGCAAAGAGAAACACGGTGCTACATAAATTAGAACATAAATGCAGTAACTACTCACAAAATTTGATCAAAATGAAAAGAAAGCAGCAAGAAAGTAATAATTGGATGTCGGCTTAGAGAGATGCTAATAAATAAAAAAATCACTTGACACCAGAGGTGTATAAATTACTTTGAAATACAAAGTGAACTGTTCTGAACTCTCTCACAGATTTACCTTCATTTCCTGACAAATTTCAAGAATTCTGAAGAGGCTGCCTGGATCTGTGTGAGCATCTACAAATCCTCGCAAGACTAAACTAGGATTAACCCGCCATAAATTATGGATAACACTGCTCTTTGTAGGATCATTTAGCATCACAGGAAATACACTCGAAGATACTTCATACTGGAGGAGATTGTAGGCAGACTGCCAAAAAAAATTCTTGATGCACCAGCCAATAGATTGCAAAATAAAATCAATGAGACTAAAAACCAAAGGCAAGAGAAAGCATACATTAATCTGCGCAATTCCAACAAGTAAGATATCAGGACACTGATTAAGAGGACGCTCAAGCATTAAGCGCACGGAGCTGGCATGGCCCCGCTCAGCTAACTGGGATAATATATCCAGAAGGTCTAGGCAGGACCATGCCTGATTACCAACTCCCTTAGAAAGATCAGGTGATTCTGCATAAATCTGAAAAGACAGATGCATATCAGATGCAGCACAGAAGGCTAAATATATGACAGGTAAACAAAATTACCAGCTGCCTTGAACAATGTGCAAATGTAAATACATCAGGTGATGCAGACACAGCATATCTCAGAAGAGATAACTGCCCTTCTGCATTCTTCCAGACTGAACCACATATAGCATGGAGCGGGAAGGGGTCCTGGATGGGTCATGCAGAACGCATGTCGAACAAGTCAAAGGAATACAGGTTAACACTTAGCTTAAACAGTCTTCAGAGTAAAATTTTTGGAATTTAAGCATACCTGGCAAGCTTTATTATATATAGACATTAAAATAAAAAATGATGTTTCATCAGGAATGTAAAACCCTTCGTGATCTAGATTCTCCATAACGAGTGTCCAATTTGTTTTAGGAGCCTGTGGTTAGAACACCAATACAATAATAAGTTACTATCCCAAATGCATTCTAACCTTTTTAGCCAACTCATAAATACTGGGTGAAAGGGAAAACAACGAGGGGGGGTGAAATCCCTCACCAGTTGCTTAATAGAATCTACAAGTACATCAACATTCCAAGAGCTCGACAATGAGGGATCAAAGGTTAAACTGGTACCAAGAGCTGAGCAGAATGATAAATGAATGTTTTGAGCATCATCAAGACCAACATGAGTGCGGGCGATGGTGCCCAGTAACTTAGAAAGCGTCACTTCATTGAGAGGCAGGAAAAGAGACAGCATCTCTTTACAATGTGAAGTGCTAAACGTACATCCATAACCTAATTCTCTCAAGATGTCAGCCATACTCATCTCCTGCTCTATCTCTGCCAAAACAGCCTCGAAATCATTATTAGACCCCTCATAGAAAAGATCAAGTTGCCTGCAAGAAAGAAAAAACAGTGTGACCATACACTCAGACACAAGAAAGAAAAAGGAAAAAGAAGTAAAAATATATGTATTGAGAATAAGCTCTTCCGAACTGATAGAGAGATGTACCTTAAAGAGTTCATTGAGTCAGTGAGTATTGGGGCTTGTACAAAGAGAGAGCTTTGATTGTGTGGTATTAAAGATAAGATTTTGGTAAAAGAATCCACGTGCTTCGATAGGCCCTCAGACCGACAGAGGAACAGAACGATATCTTGAATTTGCTCATTAGATACAACCAAGTTTGGATTTGTAGTCAGGTCTTCGATCTGAGCAATAAAGAAATCGTGTCCTAATAAAAACAGAAACCATTAAGAGACACGTTAAAGTGCAAGAAGTGGATAGCACACAATGAAATTTAATGCCGAGATACCTTGTGCTCTGAAATCCAGATTTTCAGACTCTGACAAAGCAAGACCGGCACCAATTTTTTCAGCCGTTGACAGATTCAGTGTCTTCGAAAGGTCTCCTAGAAACCCATCACTCATCGATGGACCTCGTAATGCTTCACAAATATAGTACAGAAATTTGGCTTGTCCAATAAATACTTAAAAACAGCAGATATTAGGTCCCGCTTCAACTGCGAGTTCTTAACGTCCCCGCCATTTGAACTTAATTCATCCAGACAAGTTTGAAGCAACAAAGTGCTTGCTTCTCTTCCATATTCTACAAACTGCAGAAATTGAGACTAATATTACGCCCAAACCGAAAAAGATAACAATTTTGACACAAATTTGGAAACAAGTGAAATAGGCCAAAATCAAGCAATCATTTCAATCTCAAAGGCTCAAACACATGTCACGCTAAGAAAAAGTGTGAAACACGAAACCAAATCCAAGGTTATAATTGACTGTCAATGTGAGAAAAATAAAAATAGAAGTCTAGAGCTATGCCCTAATTAACAAAATAGACCCAAGTAACGCCTAAATTAGCACAAATAAAAGAAATAAATTGTAAAAACGGTCAAGAAGAAGGAACGCGAACCTGGCACAACTCGCGATAGATTGAATCGGAGTTGGAATCGGTGACGCTGCGCAGCAGGAACCGGATCTGACTCGAGATGGTTGAAGACAAGGGGAGCATGGCGAGGAGATGAGGGGAGAGAGCGCGCTCTAGGGTTTCGATTTCGAGAGAGAGAGAGAGAGAGAGAGATGGAAGGGAGAATTAGGGTTTAGGGAGACGGGGGAGTATTGGTGTCCTGTTCGCAGAAGGAAAATTAGAGAGGGTGCTTCGAGGGTCGCGTCCGCGGAAGGAAAATGTTATATAGCGAGCGGACTACTGATGAACCCTGGGGATCTGGCTGGATACGCTCACTCGCGAGGCGGTGACAGAAATGGTTACAATTGTTGTCCTGTTTGGAAATGTTAGAAATGCATTTCGGTTCGGATTTCATATAGATCCAAACCCAATGCTTAACAATCCTACGACCCTATTTGGTAAATAAATAGGTACACTAGTAAATCGTTATCGGCAGTGAGTAGATCCAAACCTAATGCTTAACAATCCTACGACCCTATTTGGTAAATAGATAGTTAATAGTGTATCGCTATCGACGGTGAAAATCGACCGACGACAGAGAGAGAAAAAGAAGAAACTAGAGGGATGGGAGGGGAGAGAAGGGGGTGCAGCGAGAGAGGGAGAGAGGGGGATGCGTCGAGGTAAGAGAGGAGGGGGTGGGGGGTCTAATCGGCTTTACTGCCGACGGAATAGGAGAAGGAAGGAGGAGGAGAAGGAAGGAGGGGAGGGGGGAGGGGAGACACGAAGCCTGTTGTGGTGAAGGAAGAGATCGGCTTTATTGTCGGCGGAGGAGGAGAAGGAAGAAGGAGGAGAATGAATGAGGAGGGGGAAGGCGAGGAGGAGGGGGAAGGCGAGACACAAGGCCTGCTGTGGTGAAGGAGGAGGTGATGGCTACGGTGACGGCGGCGAAGTTGCTGCTCTCTCTACCTCTTACTCGCTCTCTTTCACGCGCGGAACGCAGACAGACTAAGAAGACGGGCAAAGTTTGCGAAAGAGTCACCGGAGAAAACCTCACTTCGCTCGATATTTGATTATCAATCCATGATCTACAATCTACTCTTAAAAGCATAATATCTATCTACACTACTCTTAAAGCAAATAGTTTTAAAGGTTTTTAAGATTTACATTCCGAATCATTTGGATATTAGTCTATGCCAATATCATCCTTGAATATTAGACCTCACAATTTATCGGTCACTTGTTAAGTTCCTCTAAGTAAAAAATTATTCCAAAGAAAGGAATATTCTATAACTCCCTAATTATATCAGCAATTTTATCTTATTACCTCTTCTTCTACTATTTGTGTAGAGCCAAGTTACATAGCAACTTTCTTACCTTCTTTCTTTCTTTTTTGTTTATTGACTTCTATTGCTCATATTTCTCTTCCTACAAAGGATTTTTTTTCCCTCTAAAATTTATGTTTGATGTCATTTGTCTGATTCTTTTTCACTCATGAAACTCAAAATTTCTAGATAAATTGTAATTTAACGTTCTAATTAGAATTTTATTAATATCACTTATGAGGTTTGAACGAAATAAATAGTAAATGACTAATATCAAGTGAACCCCATATTGTGAAGAGCCCTAGTTCTAAACGCCTGCATAATCTTGCCCCCTTATATCTTCCTATAACCTATTTTTCATAATTAAATTATTTTATATAATAAAAAAAGGCAACCTCAAGATACATTTTAATCTCTCTTTCTATCCTTACTTGTAACGATCTCAGTTACTAATATCCTCAATCCACGTAGTATTATCCGATCTTCTTCTAAATTTTGGCAGCATCTCTTTTGTAACTATTACAGTGTCATGCATTGTAATTATATAATTTCGGTCACAACCGGCCTACTATCACATTCTCGAGATCACAATCTCGACTATTAACAATCAATATATAAGCTCGAGAGAACCCCGCTCGGTATTCTCAGTCCTAACACAATAACTATTTTCAACACCAACTCAAAAGAATATTCCAATCACGTATATATCTTCATACATATATAAATATTGAACTATCTAACTCACAAGTCTAGCACGTATTACATAGCATGCATATCAAGTTTACTATTTGTATATACAAGCATAAACAATTCATAGGTGATAAAACATAATTAATGTTCACATGATTGATTCTCCATACGGTTCTAAAAGAAACGCCCACTAAGTTTTAAGCCGGACCTTTACCCTTATCACGACCTGAAAATATTATTATATAAATGAATAAGCTCGGCAGATCAGTGAGTAAAGTCAGGCAAGGAATTCAAAGAGTGTTATATTATGCATCACATCAGGTAATAAACATGAACGCTAATTGAACATGGATAAATAGGAGTTTCATGATATAACAAAAACAAAGCAGTTAAAATAGGCATTCCAATGATTTTATACATAAATCAGAAAAGTCTGATTCACTCAGATATTTATTTTATTAGTCTCCTGTAATAATCTCTTATTTCATCGAATGTATGTATTCTCCAGATTCATCTCAACACTTTGTACATATAAGCTCACGACATATTAAATAATCATTCCAATATCTTTTATCTTACTGAACTCATGATAGAGTATTATTCATATCAGTGAGTGTATATATATATCGATCAATTTGTTTGCTCCCAAGTGTTTTCTATTAATTTGAAAAGGGGAAAACTTAAAAATTTCAAAGAAAATTAAAAGTAATTCAAAAAATTTTACAAGTGTTCTCTTCTGGAGTTTCTAGGGAAGTGTGTCGATAGGAGTATGATCAACGCACGACCACTTTGTCCCTTTAATGATGCGAGCCATTAGTTTTCGAGTGCTGCTAGTTGGAAATTTCTTCTCCCCTGGTTTCGAAAATTACTTGAGAATGAAAGATTTAGGATATTAGCACCCTGAGTTTATCCTTAGAGGAAGAGAAATAAATATTTGAAAGCTTGGAAGCGAGAAAATAAATCTCTTCTTAAAAAACAAGCCAGCCAAAAACCCACAATTCTCCCTAGCCAAAAAGTTTCACCCTCAGCTCATCCTCAGAATGAGCTATTTATAAGCTCTGCAGATGTGTAACTCTCCCTAAAAATCAGCAAAGATTGAAACAACATTTGATAACCTCGCGTGCGAGCCTAAAATGCTTCTGCGAAGCTAGACGAGCCTAGCAAGCTTCATGCGACGAAAGCTGTTCTAGCTTAATTGTCTTCACTTAATGTGGGATGTAGCGGTCGGATGTAACCCCCACTTAAAGTGGCATTAACCCTGCTAAAGTAGTGGGGTTAGTCCACTAATCCTGCTGGGAGATTTGAAACGGTCAATTAATGACTTAGAGTGTGAAATGACTCACAGCGAAGCTAGATAAAAGCTTCAGGTAAAGTTATGAAAAGCTTAAGGTAAAGCTAAAAATTGGCTCTCAACAGAGTTATGAAAAGCTTCAAGCGAAGCTATGAAAGGATTCAAGCGGAGCTAAAAATTTGCTCTCAGCAAATCTATGCCAAGCTTCTAGCGAAGTAGGCAAGGCTAGCCTCTCGGCGAAGCTAGCCCTTTGGGCTTAGGCGAGGCTATGTGTTGAACAAACTGAGCCTTATAGGCATGCCTAGGCATATTCAAAGGCAACACCTAACCTATTGTCTGCTTAACTGGATTAGTAGGATCCAAATGATCACTCTATCCATCTGGGATGGGTATGAGTTGAGTAAACAAAAGGAACTGGCCGTCAAATTGTCCTCGACTTATCTTTTGAAAGTGTCGGCAAGATAAACATCGTTCAAACCGATTGAAGAGCTGTTTAGGAATTTGTCTTTTAGGAGTGTCAACAAAACCTCCATCAAAGTTTTCATAAATCCATAATGGATTGGTATGGATTTTGAAATACTTTAAACTGATAGCTCGTGGCCTAAATTTTGACATTGTTGAGATCAAGAAAGTCGATTAGACTTTGGGTAAAAGGCACTTTTCAGTTAGATAGCCAAGTTGACCAATCTAGAAGCTTCATGTGGAGCTAACCTACCGCGAGGCTAATGCGTCGCGCGAAGCTAATCCACTACGGGATTAAAAGTTCCATGCAAAACTAGCCTATGTGTTGAGACTCTAAAAAAGACAAGATTCCTGACTGGCCTGAACAATGTCTAAACTTGTTGACATTTACAAAAGACAAGTGATAGACAAGCTGACGACCAGTTCTGTACCCATCTCCGAGGGACAAATCAGCAACTTGGACTCTACTGATCTAGTGAAGCAGACAGTGAGCCCAGATTGTCTTTGGATAGACCTAAGCAGGTCTAAGGTGCTAAGTTAGCTCAACACCTAGTATCACATGAGCCCAAGGGGATAGCCTCGCCTGAGAGGCTAAGATTGCTCAACTTCGCTATGAAGCCGTTCAAAGCTCCATCAGGGAGCTAACTTATAACTTCGCCTGAAGCACTCAGTTAACTCCGCAGAGAGTTAACTTCGCTCGAAGTCATACGCAACCGCGCAGAAGGATGGTAGCTTCGCCATAGATGTTTATCCAGCTCCGCTGAAGAGCTTTCTTCTGACTTCGCCAGATGCTCCAGATGCTATATATTGGATATTGACACCAGTATATTGGATAAATCACTCACGTGTTTGTCCTATGCTATATGCAATGCCATAAATAACATACACAATGATTACAAAATGACCGCGTGTCCGCGGCAAAAGTCGCGTTTGCGCGGCAGTTCTTTAGAGGCTGAGTCCCTGCTTTCTAGAGCAGGGAGATGCAAAGCTAGTGTTCATTCTGCAATGTTAAGCACCTGTAAAGATTGTCCTGCATACCAAAACAGAGAAGAAAATGTTAACAAAAACGTGAAATTACAACCATTCCCGTTCCCGGCAACGGCGCCAAAAATTTGATCGGGGCAAAACCAGCACTCAAAAAGTGTGTTTTATGAAATCAATGTAAAAGCTTGTATATGTGCTAATGTTCCCCCGATACTTCCGTTATAGCATTGGCTCAACGGGTCGAATCCACAGGGACGGGAGGCGATAGAAGCATTAACAGTTTTTATTCACGTGTTATGTTAACAGTTCTTCTTTGTTAAAAGAATTAGAAAAAGAAAAGAAAAGAAAAGAAAAGGAAATCAAGCATGTGGTAGGTGGAGAAGGCGATGAAAACGGCGAAGAAAACAAAAGATAAGTGGTTTGGAAAACAAAATAAAAGAAGATGAAACGAAGTTGAACAAAGAAGGTGGTGAAAATAACGATGAAAATGATAAAAAGAATTACTTTTTAAAACAAGATAAAAGAAAGCTCATGGCTACTAACTACTAAGTGATCCACTAACCATGCTAACCTCTTAGTGATAGTTGCCTCACATGGATCCTTGGCCATCACTAATCCTTGGCTTCAAGAGACGATACAGAGCATGGCCCATAAGATTGATCTTCTACATTCAAACAACACATCCATACCACTAACAAGTTGCAAGCTACTTATTAAATCATCAAACCGGTTAGAGGTGAGTGTAGGCTGTCTAAAAATCATTAAAGACAAGTCATCAAAGGCAGAGTCCCAAACTCCAGACGCAGGGCTAGTCTCAGCAGCACCAAGGCGCGAGGGTTGACACCGGCGTCTCAGTTGTAACCGTCCGGTTATAGGGTCAATCACGGCCCACATAACGGGGAAAGTTAACCCCCATTATGAAGTGTTTTTAGGAGGCACGTTCGCTCCTGGAACCTCTATAAATAGCCCTGTTGCTATGGAGAAAGGGGGATTTCGAAGAGGAAGGAGAGAAAAGAGAGTCTAACTCCTCAGCTAACTCGCTGCGTACAAATTAGTCTTTGCCTACAATCTCTTTGAGATTTGGTCGACAGAGCTGTGTTACTCCGTCTACCATCCGAAGAGAAGGTCCCCAGAAGTTCTCGACGTTCACCCGGTCAACGGAAAACAAGACTCACTTTCCATCGCCACTTGAAGAACATAGCATTAAACAAAGAGAAGATTCAAGACTCAACATCTTCCCTCCCTTGTAGTCGGAGCATTAGTCCGTTGTAATCTTTCAGTTGATTCAAGGAAATATTACGCGAACCATTCTCCGTACCAAACAAGAGATGGCGACTCCGCTGGGGACTACTTTCGTTACTGACGAACAAGTTGTGGCGCAAGGTGACATCCTCTACAAGGGGAAGACGGTCGAATCACTTGTCGTAGAATTCGACTAGGCAAAGTACGAGGAGTTCCTCTCTTCCGGCTCCAAGAGCCCAAAGGCCCGCGCCTACCGCAGGGTCTCTACGGGGACTTACCCCGAAATTCGCTCTGAGCCTCTCTTAGAGGCATCTGCTGTGAGGGATGTTGTGGCCAATCACGCCAGGCGTGACACACACGCCAACGTCTCTCAGGAGACCCGCGTGGTCAAATTCTCTGTTGTCCAGCCAGTCCACCCTCTTCCTCAGCACCAGGTCGTCGTTGGTTTCTCTCAACCCCCACGACGCAACCGGAATGCTGAACGCCGACAGAGGAGGCGTGTGCGTCAACTGCAAGCTGGAACAACTGATCATCCAACTGAGGCAAGACGAAAGGTTCAAACCGGCGTTTCTGTCGCACCACATCCAGCACGCGAAATCCGCGTTTGGCAACCCAAACGTGAGGTTCACCAAGTTGGCCGCTCTGAAGCCCTACTCCCCAGACGCCAAGGCGAACTTGCGCGCCTCGTTGAGTACAAGAGGCACGCTCCTCTAGGCCTCGGGCCCAGCAGTCCTGCACTCTCAAGCGTCTCTACCCCAACGCAACAATCAGCAACGCGATAGTCGCGTCTCTTCTCAGCAGAGACGCCAGACGCGCGTCCTGAGGCTACGACGCGAGAACCGCGTCTCTGAACCCCGCGTCCTAGCTGTACAGAGCAAGGATGCCTCCCACCCTCGACATTACGAGGCTAATCTCTTTGATCCTCCTCCCACGGATCTGAGAGATTATTTGACAAAGAAAAAAAGTGCTAATCAGATCACTTCGTCATGTTGTTGCCAACAGCTTATCACGATGCTTTCTGGGTGCCGTTGCAGTTCAGGTGCAAACCAGCAGTCTCTAGTTAGACAGCTGACCCTGATTCCCCGGTCAGCTAAAAGAAGTCGTTCCCATAGGAGGAGAGTCTTCTCTGACACTGAATATCCCGAGTTCACTGCAAACATGGCGAGCAGGAGCAGGAGAAAACAACCTGCAGTCAGCTCCAATGAGTCTGACACTGAACCGGAAGGAGTGTACCGACACACTCGCACCCAGACCGGGGTGATTCCCCTGATTGACTACAATGCCCTAGCCCGTGGCATTGAGGCGAATGACTCGCATTCTACTATTGCAGAGTCGCAGGCTTCAAACTCTTCCATGGAGAAAGAGGCCTTTATATACATGACCGGCACTCCTGAGGAGACCGCCAGGCGCTTGGAGCAGCAAGCCCAGGTCCAGAAGGAACAATTCGAGATGATTCATGCTCAGCAAGAATCTATCGACTCCCTCAAGCAGATGCTCGCACAGTTGCTTGAAGATAAGAGGAAATCAACTAACAAAGTCTCCTCTAAGAAGTTTAAAGGCAAACGAAAAGAGGGGGAAAGCTCATCTTCTGTACACGTAGAGGAGGAAGAGCAACTTACTTCTGGTTCGTCTAAATCCTCGTCGCAGGAAAAGGACGACCGAGACCAGGGAAAGGTTCATTCTAAAAGAATGAATTAGTTGGAGCAACGTCTTGAGGCCCTTACTGTAACCCCTGATCCCTGGTACACGTATCACCGTATCAGTACGCGATACGACGTACAAAATTGATTTGACCTCCGTAGCAGTCCGATTGAGCCGAGTTCAGTTGCAACAATTATTTTCTAATATTCTAGATTTTTCAAGATTTGCTGGAATTTTTCTGGATTACTTTGGAAAATCTCCGTAGTCGGTGCGACCGATACCGATAATCGCTTTCCGATTTTCAGTTCACAAACGGAGTTGTATTTTGAGAATCCGCTTTCACCATGTGTCTTAGAATCGTATTATCTACGTTTGGCTATTTTTGAGAATTTTTCTGAATTTATCGAAAATCTGGTCAAACCGGTGTCGCCTAGTATCGGCGACAGCTTCCAGGATTTTTAACTTGCAAACCGGATTGAATTTCTGCAAAACGTTTTAATATTACGTCTCAGGATAATATTCTCTATTTTCTGTAATTTTTGGGCACCGTTAGGAGCTAGTCCATTTTTGACCCTATTAAAATAATATAAAATTTCCTTATTTTTTTTTCTTTTTCTTTTTCTTTCTTCCTTCTTCTCCAAGCTTCCTCTCCCACCGCCTTTTTCAAACAACGACCCCATCAAAACCCCACCGCCTTTTCTCTCATTAAATCCCCTTCCCTTTCACTCTCTCTCTCCTAATTCTCTCTCTCTAAACCACTCTCTCTCTAATTCCCTAAACCCTCTCTCCTCTCTCTGTGTGACCCCACAAGTGGGCTGACCCGTTGCCAGCGGCCCGGCTAGGCCGCAGGCGCCGCCGGCGGCCGCGCCCCCGGCCGGCGCCACCGCGGCCTCTTCTTCCTCTTTTTTTTCTTTTCTTTCTTCTTTTTCTTCTTCTTCTTCTTCTCCTTTCTTTTCTTTTTCTTCTACTGTTGTTCACTCCCTCACCCTCTCTCTCTCTCTCTCACCTGAGCCGCCGCCGGCAGGCCGGCCGCGCAGGAGCAGCAGCAAGCTGCTGCTGCTGCTGTTGTGGTTCCTTTGGGTTTGGGTAAAACCCAAACCCAATAACCCTATTGGGTTCATGGTTAAACCCAATTAACCCCCAATTCAACCTGTTAACCCGTTAACCCGTTACCCATTTAACTTAAGTTAAGTGGGTATGGCTTGTGGATCTGGACCCGACCCGTTAAGAGCCAAACCCGCATCCGAACCCAATAAAGGTATATTTGCAGAAAACCCCCTAGACATTCAGTATTTGCATTAATTATTTTTATTTACATATTTAACCCTTTTTGTTCTGATTTAGTCTTCGGGCGATAACTGGAGCATCCGGACTCCGATTCGGACGATTCTGGATCCGTTGCGATTGTGGGAAAGTGAGCTACCTTCCCGTGGCCAGTTTGTGAGTGTTTTTATTTTATGAATTATCTTTTGATCATATTGATTGAGCTTGGTTGCGTTCTTCTTACATAAAACATGATCACCGGTAAATTGTAAACAATATTAAAACACGGTCATAAATACTGTATGGATAATATGCCTGAAACTAAAAGACGTTGATTGTCTGGATGTCTATTATGTCATGTTCATGTACCCCTGACATCCGGGCCACTATGTCACCATACTCTTGTACACTCTTATGTTCACAGTCACGTTACATATATACTGATCTACAGATACGCTGTGAGACTACACGGTCACTAGACAGACCTGTTAGACACTGCTTATGTCTGTTACACGGATTATGGTTACACAACTATGTTCCACTAGTACACGGCTAAGTACCGCAGGTCATATTATGGTTATCATCATTACACAGATACTGTAGTTCACTGTACATGATATTAGACACTGACCACTGTTATTACATGTACATGTTGCACCAGTACTATGACACGTCACACTCTTATTTCGTATTCATGTCCCACCGATATATACATGCACCACTTCACGGATACTCGTTACACAGACAGCACTGCTACATATGCTCACCGCACAAATATACATGCATGTGTTGTTGCTATCTTCTTGTCATATGGATCACCGTGCATACTACATGTCTTATTGTTCCATGTTATCGTATCCATGTTATATGCTTGTTTCCTGTTACTGATATGGATATTCTCGTTACTGGACATGAGAGCTATTGATATGCGATATGTGGAATCCCACATTTATTGTTCCCGTTTCCCGTTATATTGTTCCCGTTTCCCGTTATATTGTTCTATGCTATCACCAGAGCTCAGGTCCAGTTAACATGTTACCGTATCATGTACTGTATTTGTTCTTATTACCTTGTATACTTGACATATCAGATCATAAAGATAACTTGGGGATGGGGGAGACTTAACGGTTGATTAGGTCATATCGGGTGGATGTACTGGATCCATATTGTTTGTCCCACTGCAGGGGACGGGGTAGTGCTGGCTACCATCTGTTACTCATGAGCTCCCGTTATTGTTTTAGCTCATTGAGATTCCCGTTACATGTTACAGCCCTAGCGGGCTGGCCCTGGTCTCAGCAGCCAGGGATGGTAAGGCCGTTGTCCCGGGTATGCACGGGATACACCCACCCGATAAGAGCTCTTCGACCATAGGTTTCCAAATAACATAATATAACAGTATACACAATAGTGACGTTGGGAACACTGTTATTTGGTCACTCTCTCGTTTGGATAATGGTACCGCAGGCCATGTCCGGTTGGGTTCGACTGGAGTGCGGGCTCCAGTATGAACTGCCAGTGGTATGGGACACTGGAAGAGATTGATTAAAATACCAGGTGGTACTGATTGCTACTATTATATAAATGACATGACTTGCCTGAGACATGTTTAGTTGTACTAGTTACTGTTCATGAAACTTTATCCGATATCATGTTCCCTGTATATGTTGTTACCTTACCTGTTTCATGCTATTCATTCTGTGATGGCATCATACTCATGTACATGTATAATCTGCATTGCATATATTCTGTCTCCTGTATTTCGTGCAGACATCATTACTGTATATGCACAACACAGTATTGTGGTTATATTGCATATGCCCACCTGCATATTCATATTGCTTATGCCCACCTGCATGTTCACTTCTATCATGTCACCACTAGACAACAGGTTATCTTACATATTGCCCATCTGCATGTTCACTTCTATCACGTCACCACTATACAACAGTATAAATTGTATAAAACTAGAGACTACTGTGGACATGACCGATGAGAACATGCTAGGAGGTGATGGTATTAAAATATGTCATTGTTATATTTCTACATATTATTAAAGTTCTATTATATGGTATCACTAGTACATAAACATGTATTATATATTATTATCGTGCTTGTATTACTATTGTATCTATTACTGCCTCCTTCATTTTACCACTCACTAGGTCGCTTTCTGACGACCCTGGGTTTGCATGCCCAGGTTGGAGATCCGAGTTACCGTAGCTTTAGAGAGTGCCTTGGAGTCACATGGGAGATTCCTCATCGGGACTATTCATAGGTATCTTAGTGATTTATTTCTATTATCTTATTTGTTCCTCTTTTTCATATCTGTTATGATCGCTAACCTCTTCTGCAGGTATTCTTGTACTTATTTCATGCTGAAATTCTTATGTATATAGAGACTATGTCCTGTACTGAGGCTTAACGTACGCGTGAGGGTGTTTTCACCTCGCGTATGTACGTCGCCATAATGTCCCCGTACCTGCGGGATCGGGGCGTTACATAGTGGTATCAGAGCCTAGGTTCACACCTGGTGTGGGTAACCACCTGGGTCAATCCTCGGGCTCGGACCTACAGTACAATCAGATTCAGATTCAAACTCATCTGTATCTTAATTTGGGGATTCCAGCAACGAGTATAAGAATATCATTTCCTTGATAATGTACTCTTCGACTCTTGTCTATTCCTTCATTCCTGATATTAACTAGAATTATTTGATTCCCTTCTCGCTTTCTCTTCATCATAGCACTTTCAATCCTTCATCCTTAGTTCACGACACCAATTCTTCACTCCGTTCATTATCGATATCAGAGTATCAGAGGTACGCGCGGAAGCGCCGTGTTTCCGTAACATTTAGACTTTGGGGCTGTAAATCTTGCCCTCCCACCTGAATTGAAATTTCGAGGACGAAATTTTTTGTAAGGTGGGGAGAAATGTAACCCCCTGATCCCTGGTATACGTATCACCGTATCAGTACGCGATACGACGTACAAAATTGATTTGACCTCCGTAGTAGTCCGATTGAGCCGAGTTCAGTTGCAACAATTATTTTCTAATATTCTAGATTTTTTAGGATTTGCTGGAATTTTTCTGGATTACTTTGGAAAATCTTCGTAGTCGGTGTTGTCCGATACCGATAATCGGCTTTCTGATTTTCAGTTCACAAACAGAGTTGTATTTTGAGAATTCGCTTTCACCATATATCTTAGAATCGTATTATCTACGTTTGGCTATTTTTGGAAATTTTTCTGAATTTATCGAAAATCCGGCCAAACCGGTGTCGCCTAGTATCGGCGATAGCTTCCAGGATTTTTAATTTGCAAACCGGATTGAAGTTTTACAAACCGTTTTAATATTACGTCTCAGGATAATATTCTCTATTTTCTGTAATTTTTGGGCATCGTTCGGAGCTAGTCCATTTTTGACCCTATTAAAATAATATAAATTTCCTTATTTTTTTCTTTTTCTTTTTCTTTCTTCCTTCTTCTCCAAGCTTCCTCTCCCACCGCCTTTTTCAATCAACGACCCCATCAAAACCCCACCGCCTTTTCTCTCATTAAATCCCCTTCCCTTTCACTCTCTCTCTCCTAATTCTTTCTCTCTAAACCACTCTCTCTCTAATTCCCTAAACCCTCTCTCCTCTCTCTGTGTGACCCCACAAGGGGGCTGACCCGTTGCCAGCGGCCGGCTAGGCCGCAGGCGCCGCCGGCGGCCGCGCCCCAGCCCGGCCGGCGCCACCGCGCCCCCCGGCCGGCGCCACCACCGCCGCGGCTTCTTCCTCTTTTTCTTTTCTTTTCTTTTCTTCTTTTCTTCTTCTTCTTCTTCTCCTTCTTTTCTTTTTCTTCTACTGTTGTTCACTCCCTCACCCTCTCTCTCTCTCTCTCACCTGAGCCGCAGCGGCCAGCTGGGCCGGCCGGCCGGCCGCGCAGGAGCAGCAGCAAGCTGCTGCTGCTGTTGTGGTTCCTTTGGGTTTGGGTAAAACCCAAACCCAATAACCCTATTGGGTTCATGGTTAAACCCAATTAACCCCCAATTCAACCCGTTAACCCGTTACCCATTTAACTTAAGTTAAGTGGGTATGGGTTGTGGATCTGGACCCGACCCGTTAAGAGCCAAACCCGCATCCGAACCCAATAAAGGCATATTTGCAGAAAACCCCCTGGACATTCAGTATTTGCATTAATTATTTTTATTTACATATTTAACCCTTTTTGTTCTGATTTAGTCTTTCGGGCGATAACTGGAGCATCCGGACTCCGATTCGGACGATTCTGGATCCGTTGCGATCGTGGGAAAGAGAGATACCTTCCCGTGGCCAGTTTGTGAGTGTTTTTATTTTATGAATTATCTTTTGATCATATTGATTGAGCTTGGTTGCGTTCCTTACATAAAACGTGATCACCGGTAAATTGTAAACAATATTAAAACACGGTCATAAATACTGTATGGATAATATGCCTGATAACTAAAAGACGTTGATTGTCTGGATGTCTATTATGTCATGTTCATGTACCCTGACATCCGGGCCACTATGTCACCATACTCTTGTACACTCTTATGTTCACAGTCACGTTACATATACTGATCTACAGATACGCTGTGAGACTACACGGTCACTAGACAGACCTGCTAGACACCGCTTATGTCTGTTACACGGATTATGGTTACACAACTATGTTCCACTAGTACACGGCTAAGTACCGCAGGTCATATTATGGTTATCATCATTACACGGATACTGTAGTTCACTGTACATGATATTAGACACTGACCACTGTTATTACATGTACATGTTGCACCAGTACTATGACACGTCACACTCTTATTTCGTATTCATGTCCCACCGATATATACATGCACCACTTCACGGATACTCGTTACACAGACAGCACTGCTACATATGCTCACCGCACAAATATACATGCATGTGTTGTTGCTATCTTCTTGTCATATGGATCACCGTGCATACTACATATCTTATTGTTCCATGTTATCGTATCCATGTTATATGCTTGTTTCCTGTTACTGATATGGATATTCTCGTTACTGGACATGAGAGCTATTTATATGCGATATGTGGAATCCCACATCTATTGTTCCCGTTTCCCGTTATATTGTTCCCGTTTCCCGTTATATTGTTCTATGCTATCACCAGAGCTCAGGTCCAGTTAACATGTTACCGTATCATGTACTGTATTTGTTCTTATTACCTTGTATACTTGACATATCAGATCATAAAGATAACTTGGGGATGGGGGAGACTTAACGGTTGATTAGGTCATATCGGGTGGATGTACTGGATCCATATTGTTTGTCCCACTGCAGGGGGACGGGTAGTGCTGGCTACCATCTGTTACTCATGAGCTCCCGTTATTGTTTTAGCTCATTGAGATTCCCGTTACATGTTACAGCCCTAGCGGGCTGGCCCTGGTCTCAGCAGCCAGGGATCTGGTAAGGCCGTTGTCCCGGGTATGCACGGGATACACCCACCCGATAAGAGCTCTTCGACCATAGGTTTCCAAATAACATAATATAACAGAATACACAATAGTGACGTCGGGAACACTTGTTATTTGGTCACTCTCTCGTTTGGATAATGGTACCCGCATGCCATGTCCAGTTGGGTTCGACTGGAGTGCGGGCTCCAGTATGAACTGCCAGTGGTATGGGACACTGGAAGAGATTGATTAAAATACCAGGTGGTACTGATTGCTACTATTGTATAAATGACATGACTTGCCTGAGACATGTTTAGTTGTACTAGTTACTGTTCATGATACTTTATCCGATATCATGTTCCCTGTATATGTTGTTACCTTACCTGTTTCATGCTATTCATTCTGTGGTGGCATCATACTCATGTACATGTATAATCTGCATTGCATATATTCTGTCTCATGTATTTCGTGCAGACATCATTACTGTATATGCACAACACAGTATTGTGGTTATATTGCATATGCCCACCTGCATATTCATATTGCTTATGCCCACCTGCATGTTCACTTCTATCATGTCACCACTAGACAACAGGTTATCTTACATATTGCCCATCTGCATGTTCACTTCTATCACGTCACCACTATACTATACAACAGTATAAATTGTATAAAACTAGAGACTACTGTGGACATGACCCGATGAGAACATGCTAGGAGGTGATGGTATTAAAATATGTCATTGTTATATTTCTACATATTATTAAAGTTCTATTATATGGTATCACTAGTACATAAACATGTATTATATATTATTATCGTGCTTGTATTACTATTGTATCTATTACTGCCTCCTTCATTTTACCACTCACTAGGTCGCTTTCTGACGACTCTGGGTTTGCATGCCCAGGTTGGAGATCCGAGTTACCGTAACTTCAGAGAGTGCCTTGGAGTCACATGGGAGATTCCTCATCGGGACTATTTATAGGTATCTTAGTGATTTATTCTGTTATCTTATTTGTTCCTCTTTTTCATATCTGTTATGATCGCTAACCTCTTCTGCAGGTATTCTTGTACTTATTTCATACTGGAATTCTTATGTATATGGAGACTATGTCCTGTACTGAGGCTTAACGTACGCGTGAGGGTGTTTTCACCTCGCGTATGTACGTCGTCATAATGTCCCCGTACCTGCGGGATGGGGCGTTACACTTACCACCGGAAAGGCCTCCAAGAAGCAGGAGTGGTCCGGCCATATCCGGCCGAGTGGGACCTGGTTCCATACCCGCCCAAGTTCAAGGCTCCAACCCTCCAAGCATTTGATGGGAAAGGTTCACCGAACCAACATATCTACTACTTTAAATCCCAAACAGGGAATGTGGTAGATAATGATGTCATTCTGGCACGCTTGTTCATCGGCACCCTAAAAGGGCTTGCCTTTGAATGGTTCATGAAGCTCCCAGAGGGCTCCATCAAGAATTGGGGCAACTTGGAGAAGCTCTTCTTAAAGCGCTTCTTTGAAGATGACTCGGAGGTCAACATGTCTACCCTTTTAGCCACCAAGCAACGAAAGGGAGAGTCCGTTAAGTCTTTCATAGAAAGATTTCGGAACGTAGCACTCCGATGTCCAAACGGTATGACCCAGGTCACCCTGGTGGAAACATGCCGCCATAATCTCCAAACTTCGCTCCTTGCCCAAATAGGAGTTGCCGAAAGCCGCACCTGGAAGCAGTTGATCCAACAAGGTGAACAGGCTGAAGAAATCGTCGCTCGGGTCAGGGCAGAAGAAAACAAACCTAGACCTGAAAGGTCAACGAGGCTTGTCCCAAGGATGAATTCCCACTGCCAATCACAGATGTAATGATTGACAACACATGTGGATTCGAGCGAATGTCCTTCATGGATGGATTCTCTGGATATAATCAATCAAAATGTATCCTGATGACGAAAAACATACCTCTTTCAAGACCCACTGGGGGTATACTGCTACACCGTCATGCCCTTCGGACTGAAGAATGCAGGGGCAACATATCAAAGGGTCATGAATGCCATTTTCCATCAGCATATGCGCAAAACGGTGGAATGCTATGTTGACGACATCGTAGTAAAAAGCCGCGCTAAGGGTGATCATATAACTGATCTAAATGTTATATTCGACATCATGCGAGCCCATCAATTGAAGATGAACCCCACCAAGTCTTTCTGGGGGTGGCCAGTGGCAAATTCCTCGGGTTCGTCGTAACCTCCACAGGAATTCATTTGGACCCAGAAAAGGTTCGCGCTATCCAAGAGATGCGACCCCCGAGAAGCCTCAAGGAGCTCAGGGGATTGCAAGGACGATTGGCGTATATCTGCAGGTTTATCTCAAATCTATCTGGAAGATGCCAACCCTTTTCCAAATTAATGAAGAAAGGTGTTCGTTCATTTGGGACAGCGCTTGCCAGCAAGCATTTGAGGAGATTAAACAGTACCTCAAACAACCACCAGTCCTTGCAGCTCCGGTGTCTGAAAAACCTTTCCTCATATACGTCTGAGCGATGAATCATTCTTTAGGAGCTCTACTAGCTCAGAATGATGATCAAGGACGAGAGCAAGCAATCTACTATTTGAGTAGAACGATGATCGGAGCCGAGCATCGGTACAGCCCGATCGAGAAAGAGTGTTGGCATTGATGTTTGCTATTCAGAAAATGCGACACTATTTGGTAGGCCAGACAATAAACGTCATATCAAAAGTCAACCCCTTGAGGTTACTTATGACAAAGCCTTCATCATTGAACGGTCGGCTGGCAAAATGGGCCATATTGCTATCCCAATATGAAATGCACTTTTTACCACAAAAAGCCGTGAAGGGTCAAGCGATGGCGGATTTCCTGGCTGAGCATCCAGATCCAAGAGCAGCCAAACTTTACGAGGATCTCTCAGATGAGGTCGCTGAAGCCTGCCAGACTCAGATATCCTTCGAAAGGCAAGTGTGGCAACTTTTCTTTGACGGTGCATCAAGAACAAGCCAAAAGGACATATAGTGGCAGGAGTAAGAGTAGTACTCGTCTCCCCACAGAACTATGTGATTCCTCGAGCTGTCTCGTTAACCGAACCTTGCTCCAACAATGTAGCGGAGAGTACAACGCCCTCTTGATTGGGATGCAACTCGCCGATGAGATTGGCGTTAAAAATCTCGAGGCATATGGTGACTCCAAACTCGTCGTCAGCCAAGTTCGCGGGGAGTACGAAGTCAGACATGAAGACCTAGTACCCTATTACAACGCAACTGTCCGTATGGCCGAGAAGTTCACGAACTTTTACATCGACCATGTAACGCGCAAGCAAATTGCGCATGCAGATGCACTGGCGTCTCTCGCCGCCTCTTTAGCTCTTCCAGCTGGAGCAGTGGAGAAGATATTGGTCCACAGCCACGACCTGTATTGTCCGAGAATTGTTCTTGAGGACTACCAGGAGCCAACAGAAGATTGTCGAGGCAAAGAAGTTCTTGAGTCGTCAGCCGGTCCAGAGCATAGAGACTGGCGATTCCCTTATATTGATTATGTCTTGTATGGCATCCTGCCTGAGGACATCAAAGAAGCGGCTGTCATTCGAAAGAAAGCCCCCAAATTCTACTACAATGCGATTACGCGAACACTGTATCGTCGATCGCACGACGGGATCTTGCTCCACTGCCTTTCACAAAAGGAGGCACAGGTGGTATTGAAAGAAGCCCATGACGGCATGTGTGGAGCCCATCAACCTGGCCCAAAACTTGCATACCGACTCCAAAGGTTGGGATATTTTTGGCCCAAGATGATTGCTGACGCCATCACTTATGCCAAAAGATGTCACGCCTGCCAAGTGCATGGCGATTTCATCCATCAAGCGCCGGGGTATCTTCAACCTACGACCTCTACCTGACCATTGAAATGTGGGGGATGGATGTAGTTGGCCCTATCAGCCCTCCATCATCAAAAGGACATCGGTTTATTTTGGCCATAACCGATTACTTCTCCAAATGGGCTGAGGCCGTCCCTTGAAGGAGGTAAAGTCATCAGACGTGATCAAATTTGTCAAACATCATGTCATTTACCGTTTCGGGGTGCCTCGGCGAATTATCCATGACAATGGACCCCAGTTCGTCAGTCAGGCTTTTCAGAGGTTCTGCGCTAAGTTCAGAATCCAGAGTGTGTCCTCACGGCATACTACCCCGCCGCCAATGGTCTCGCAGAAGCTTTCAACAAGACCATCGGCAAACTTCTCAAGAAATTCGTCTCGAAAAGTCAACGTGACTGGGACGACAGGCTAGGTGAATGCTTATGGGCTTATCGCACAACTGTTCGAACCCCAACTAAAGCTACGCCATTCTCTTTGGATACGGATGTGAAGCCGTGCTTCCACTGGAAATCCACATTCCATCTCTACGCGTCGCCCTGACAGCAGAGATGACAAATGAGGAGAAGCATCGACAGCGACTCCAAGAATTGGAAGCCTTAGATGACAAACGTCTGCAGGCCCAACAACAAATCGAGCTTTACCAAGCCCGGATTACCAGAGCCTTCAACAAGAAAGTCAAAGTGCGAACTTTCAAGAAAGGTGATCTTGTCTTAGCCGTCAGAAGACCTATGGTGATGACACATAAGACAAAAGGAAAATTTCAGCTCAAATGGGAAGGACCATTTTGTAGTAGAGTCAGTCTACTCAAATGGATCATATCGCCTCATAACCTCAAATGGCGATACACTCATGATGCCGATCAATGGCAGATTCCTCAAGAAGTACTATCCTTAATAGTACTCCTCTACCGATCAAGTTAAAAGTACACCTATGATCAAAATAAGAAGAGCTCTTCATTAACATCCGACGCCTCCGACGGCTAAGGATAGAGGAAAATGTTGGCCTTTAAGCCCAACATAAGTCTTCGACAACTCATCATGCTGAGGGGAATAACATGGCTAGCCTAACTCAAACGGTAGTTGGTAAAGGCACCTCAAATCCGTTGATAGCTGGGTTTGCTAAAAACCCTGGGTTCTAATGTTCCCATCTTCATTAACATCCGACGCCTCCGACGGCTAAGGACAGAGGAAATGTTGGCTTCTAAGCCCAACATAAATCTTCGACAACTCATCATGCTGAGGGGAATAGCATGGCTAGCCCGACTCAAACGGTAGTTGGTAAAGGCACCTCAAATCCGTTGATAGCTGAGGATTTGCTAAAAATCCTAAGTGGATGTAATCCCACCCTCTCCTCCAAAATCCCTTACCAATTCTCATACACAGAATGGTAGGTCCACAAAATACAGTCATTGCTACGTTAACATCATACCTCTGGTAATGAAAATTTTCAATACTCCTTATCGAGTACAAACTTTGCTTGTCAACTCTACATGGAGTAGAAAACCTTCAAATTTGCCAAGTTAATACTATACTTCTGGCACTCTAAACTTCACTTGTCAATTCTCATCAACAGAATGGCAGGCCCTTAAATTGCTCAGATCGCAAGTTCAAATTTGCCAAGTTAACACTATACCTCTGGCTCTTCAAACTTCACTTGTCAATTCTCACCAATAGAATGACAGGTCTTCAAATTGCTCGTATCGCAAACCAATTTTGTCAAGTTAATATCACACCTCTGACAAATTACTGTTAAGTTCAACATTACACCTCTAACAGTAATCAAGTTACTGCCAAGTTCAATATTAAACCTCTGACAGTCATATTCCCTCAACTTCCAGATCGAAGCTGAAATGAACGATGCTAAGTTTAATACTACACCTCTAGCGTCCAAGTCATTACTAAGTTCAACAATACACTTAAAGCCATGACTTTCCCGAAACTTCCTTGTCAAAGTCGAGATGACCAATGCCAAGTTCAAAATTACACCTCTAGCATTACCCTCGCTGTCAAGTTAAACATTACACCTATGACAGTGATACTTTCAGTTTTCCCTAAATAAAGCTGAAATACTTTTGAGCCAGTTTAATATCACACCTCTGACTCGCATTCTTGTCAAGTTAACATCACACTTCTGACAAGACTACATTCAACCCGTTAAGTTAATATCACACCTCTAACGGTAAAAACTTTCCTAGATCCCCCGCGAATCTAGTCTAACTTGTTATTCTCGTCAACAGAATAACAAGCCCACTTAAAATATTGTTAGGTTAACATTACACCATTAACAGTGTTTTCATTAACTCCCAGCTGATCTTAATCAAGTTAATCCCAAACCTCTGATAAAAGTTCATCCTCCCTGGGGGTACAAATTCAGCTTGTCATTCTTCGTTATAGATTGGCAGGTCACAAAAGTTACCTTATCTCTGTTAAGTTAATATCACACCTCTGACAGCATTGTTGAGTTCCTGAAATAGGATCTCTCTCTACAAAATTGACTCGTTAAGATTATCATCATAATTTTGACAGGTCAAAGGTTCTTTACTTCTATTCGTCTGGCTTTCAATACAAAAAGGAAGTTCAAGACAACAGAAGGAGAAAAAAAGAATTGTGTCGCTTTTATTTATATCCAACATATAAAAGTGATACAAAACGCTCTCTTATTCAATAAGATTGAGTGTTACAGATAAAGGAGTACAAAGAAGTCCCTCTCTCAAAGGTTGCACTCACTCCTCGAAGCATGTTCACCACTCCAAATACAAGATATTTGGAAGGGCGCCAAAGATGGACTGAGCATTGCGATGACGTTTGGAGGCTGACTATGTCACCATGCATGACGTAAACAGTGAAGAAGCTCCTCGTTAACCAAGAGTAATGGTGCTTATCGAGGTCGAAAGGCAGCAGAGTCTTCTGATTCCACCTGACCATCCGAAGTGTTGGGTATGATCCTTCATTGATGAACATCTCCACCACCAAAAAGTCATCCAATGAGCATGAAATTCTCATCGATGTCAATTCTGGGGTAAGTGAAGGGAGGATCAAAACCATACTCACCACTATATCCACCGCCATACTCACTCTAACCATGCCATGCCAAGAGGCATGACGGTGCATTGAATCCAAAGAGATCTTGGCGAGTGTCAGGGCCCATGACTTCTTCTCCAATGGTCGACCGCCGAACAAGTTCGCTGGCCGATATATTCTCCCAAGGGGCCAGCGAACATGAAAAGGGATGATTAAGCCTACCTGCAAAAAGCAAAAGTTAGGAGATCTGAAACTTAGTATATTTCAATAAGAAAGATTGAGTGACAGACGCAACTATTGCGGAAAGCTTCAGACACAGAATGACCCGCGCAGTGAGCCAAACTTCTGCGGCGGCAGAAACAGACGCGATCAAATCTGTGATACACACAGAGCTTGAACGCAGTCCAGTTTTGCACCCACGTCTAAAAATGAGACGCGAAGATCATCAGAATCTGTGCCCAGATCCAAAGATCGCGAGGCTAGCATGGAACACGCGCTTTTTGAAAGTCCAAGACTTATGAAAAATTCTAGTATTGGATTCAGATGCGAGATTCATGAGAACCAGCATCTGATTTCACAGGACGCAAGAGTTACAAGAAATCTGCGTCTGAATCTTTCACATTAGAAATATTCTAAGTGTTGAATCCAAAACGCAAGGTTCACTCGGGCCCTATGTTCAACAAGCAGACGCAGATTCGAACAGCAGAGGTCATCAGACGGCGTCCTGCTTATCGACTCAAGAACCGCGCCTGATGATCAAAACACAGGCATGAACCCGCGCGTTGGCGGTTCACATTCAAAAGGGATTTAAGAGTTAAAAGAACTCTGTAAACCCCTTTAATGGTGGAAATCAAGTCCGATGGCTTCTTATACCTGAAATAGGGGTTTCCTGCATGGAGGAACCACCCCTCTGAGTCTCAGGGACGACCGCCTTTGAAGACGAAGCAGTATGCTTGGCCTTTGGTGCCATTGCGATCAAAGATCCGATGTTAGATGAAGGAAAGAGAACAAAGGAAGCTCCTTTCTCAAACCCTAACAGATGCACACGAAGACGAAGGAGAGTCTAATGATGACTCTTGAAGGACTGTTGCCTTTATAGGCGCAGTGATTCGCAAAGATACGCGGCGCTTGGCTCGACGCCCAAATACCACCTGACGCGTGGACAGCGCTTTAAATGCAGCGTGAAGTTCGCACGCCAAAAAGTAGATGTCCCCTCAATTCTACGGGACACGTGGCAGCGTACTCATGACACGGATTCGCATCCAAGAGTCGCGTCTTCATCTCTAAAGATGCGTCCCTTTGATGGACGCACCCTTTCAACTCGGCCAAAAGTCGCGTCTGCCTCATGGAGTAACAGTCGCGTTGTCATCCCTAAAGCAGTATCACCCCTGCGTCCACAGAACTGGCGTATAGTCCTTGCTTCTGTAATTCAGTTTAAAAGCACACTGGCACAAGCAGACGACTGCCCACCTCTGGTTTAAAGTACATCAACGACAAACTTAAAGCATCGGGGAGGTTTAGACTGTGTATCTAGACACTCCACGCGATCAGTTTGACGGCTTCAAAGAGTTCCACAGTACACTCACGAAGACCATAGTCCAGACAAGATCAAGCTCAGAGCATTGTCAGTCCAACCACGAGAAGGGCGAATTCAGCTAAAGTCCAAAGTATTTCGAAATCCGTCCCAGCCAACCGCGGAATATCGAAAACTTTGGAGGGGGTTCTGTAGGCTGTCTAAAAACCATTAAAGACAAGTCATCAAAGGCAGAATCCCAAACTCAAGACGCAGGACTAATCTCAGCAGCACCAAGGCGCGATGGTCGAATCCCGCGTCTCAGCAGCACCAAGGCGCGAGGGTCGAAAACCGCGTCTCAACAGCACCAAGGCGCGAGGTCGAAACCCGCGTCTCAGTTGTAACCGTCCCGGTTATAGGGTCAATCACGGCCCACATAACGGGGAAAGTTAACCCCCATTATGGAGTGTTTTAGAGGCACATTCGCTCCTGGAACCTCTATAAATAGCCCTGTTGCTATGGAGAAAGGGGGATTTCGAAGAGGAAAGAGAGAAAAAGAGAGTCTAACTCCTCAGCTAACTCGCTGCGTACAAGTTAGTCTTTGCCTACAATCTCTTTGAGATTTTGGTCGACAGAGCTGTGTTACTCCGTCTACCATCCGAAGAGAAGGTCCCCAGAAGTTCTCGACGTTCACCCGGTCAACGAAAAACAAGACTCGCTTTCATCACCACTTGAAGAACCCAGCATTAAACAAAGGGAAGATCCAAGACTCAACATCTTCCCTCCCTTGTAGTCGGAGCATTAGTCCGTTGTAATCTTTCAGTTGATTCAAGAAAATATACGCGAACCATTCTCCGTACCAAACAGTGAGTATGAAATAAAGAAGACATTGCAAGTTAGTAAGTTAGTGGGTTAGGTGTTAGAAATGTTAGAATGTTAGAATCCATCATCATAAGCCATCAATGGCTCTTGCAAGAGCAAGGCCTTGTGAGACTATTAAATTCATGTAGATTATCAAGTAAATGGTTAGATGGTTAGTGGTTAGTAGTTATATTGCCATGAGAAGAAGAAAAGTTAGACAAGCATCATGTAGAAGATGGAGAAGATTACATTGGAGAAGAAAGGAGGCACCTTTACATAGATTGTCACCATCTATTACATCAATCCCTCTATCTCTCTCTGAATCTCTCAGCCCTACTATAAGATCTAAAAAGAAAGAAAATACAAAAGAAATGAAATGAAGAGCACCTACCTACACTACACTAAAACATAGAAACCTTAACCTAAAATCAAAAACTGCTCCGTTCTGGACCTCTATGGGGTATTTATAGGCATAGGACGTATCTAGAAGACGAGACGGGGCCACGCGTCGAAAATCGACGCGTGGCCCAACCGAAGGGCCGCGGATCCGCGGCCATAGCCACGGATCCGCGGCCATACCAGGGACAAAAGTCCCTGGTTTTGGTACGGGGATGCGTGACGTTTCTAGGAGCTTCCTGGTATATCCCTTTTCTGGTAATTTCGTCCGAATATTCGTCTGACGTGAGCAAAGGTCTAGGTTCGACGTATCTTCTAGAAGATCCCTTGTTTGGCCTCCAAGTAATGCGTATTTAATTACCCTAAAAGGGGTTTAATTAAGCTCTTATTACTCCTTTGCCCTTAAACTCTTGATTTACCTGCAAAAGAGACTAAAACATAGTTTAGACTGACATTTTATTCATAAATCAGTGGGGAAATGCGATATAATAATGCAGAATTGTAGACTAATCAATAGGCCCTAAAGGGAAGATCATTGCTGGTGTGGGGGTTGTGTTTATCTCTCCACAAAATCACGTCCTTTCTAGAGCATTTTCTCTGACGGAATCATGCTCCAACAATGTGGCGGAATACAATGCTCTACTTATTGGCCTTCAGCTCGCCCACGAAATGAGGGTACGCTACCTTGAAGCTACGGTGATTCAAAATTGATTATCAATCAGGTTAAAGGCGAATATGAGGTCCGTCACGAAGACTTGGTGCCTTACTATCACGCAGTCATCAAAATGGCTAATCTGTTTAATGGTTTTTTACATCGGGCACGTATCTCGATCTCAGAAATACTAAGGCAGATGCTCTTGCTGCATTAGCAATAACGCTTAGCCTTGCCAGTCGACACCGAGTATCACCTTACAGTGGCGACTTGACACCTTGTCTGCTCAAAACATATGTTAAGAACCAGAGAGGTCTATAATATCTTGATGGATCTTGAGCCGAAAGATTGGCGATTTCCTTTCATCGACTATGCTCTACATGGTCTGTTGCCCAGACGATCCTAAAGAAGCGACATCTATCAAACGAAAGTCTCTCCGTTTTACTACGATCCAACTCTGAAGACACTCTACCGTCGTTCATATGACGGTGTCCTCCTCCGTTGCCTTTCTAATTCAGAGGCGCAGGAAGTGCTTAAAGAAGCATACGACGGCATATGCGGAGCTCATCAGCCAGATCCAAAACTTAAAGACAGATTGCATAGGCTTGGATATTATTGGCCAAGCATGATAGCCGATGCCATCCAATATGCACAAAGGTGTAAAGCATGCCAAATTCATGCGGACTTCATACACCAGCCTCCGGAGTTGCTCCACCCAACTATTGCTTCATGGCCATTTGAAGCATGGGGAATCGATGTCGTAGGGCCAATCAGCCCCTCTTCGACAAAAGGGCACCGGTTTATCCTGGCGATAACCGATTACTTTTCAAAGTGGGCAGAAGCATGCCACTGGTTGAAGTCAAAACTCCAACGTGGTTAATTTCATCAAAACCATGTCATTCATCGATTTGGTGTCCCTAGGCGGATCATCCATGATAACGGTCCCCAATTTGCAAGCCAGGTATTCTATCGGTTCTGTGATAAATACGGATTCAGAATGTGGCTTCAACTGCATATAATCCCGCCTCTAATGGCTGGCGGAAGCATTCAACAAGATAATCATTAAGTTACTCAAAAAGTTCGTCTCCTCGAATAGGCGAGATTCGAATAAGAAGCTGAGTGAATGTCTTGGGCCTACCGAACCACGATTCGGACCCCGACAGGCAATACGCCTTTTCCCTGGTGTACGGGTGTGAAGC